>CAUYRH010048443.1:0-77850 GCA_963574655.1 Perodicticus potto | reverse complement strand
ACCTAGCACAAGGTCGTTTGAGAAGGGCCCCGGACCACCTAGCACAAGGTCGTTTGAGAAGGGCCCCGGACCACCTAGCACAAGGTCGTTTGAGAAGGGCCCCGGACCACCTAGCACAAGGTCGTTTGAGAAGGGCTCCGGACCACCTAGCCCATAGTTAAATCGCCGAGTGCAAACGCAGCATGCTCCGGACTCTGGGCCCAGAAACCCTCAGATGCCACCTCAGAGCCTTGGGAGAGGATTCAAAAAATTACCTAAGACGCCAGGGGCTCTTCTTAAGCCATGTGATAAAAAACTTTGTCCCTTTACTGTGGTTTTACTACTTAGATTTTAAAGAACATTTTCTCTTCCTAATAAAAAATACAGTCACTGTTCTGTCCAAGAAAATTAAAATTCCCAAAGGAAACGAACGTTAACATTGGTCCGAATGACACGGCCGTCATTTTTCTCGGTATGGAAAATTTTTCCTTCCAAAAATGGGAGTCAAGGGTGGAGGGGAAGTAAATAATGAAACCAGGCTTATGCAGTATAAATAGTTTAGCGTTCTGATTTGGTTACCTAACCTTACAAATATTTTTCCAGGTCACTAAATATTTTTCAAAGTCATACTTTAAATGAAGGCATGTGGAGTTTTACGTGCCAGCACGTCTTAACCATTCCTGTGTGGCAGAGCTGTCCTCTTGTTTAATGTTTAAAAAACTGTATCCTAAGTTATCCTCCGTTGTGTAATTACATAAGTAACATTTTTCTTGCAACCGGCAATGCAACAAATGAATACAGTTTCCTCTGCAGCGGGAATAAGTGTGTTGCCATTCGGGTTTGTTTATAATTCCCATTTGAAACTTTCTAGAGTTGAAGGTGGAAAACACTGGCTAGGTCGCCAAGCCCAGAGCTGAGTCTCGTCCTTTGAGAGAGAGATGATGGTGAGCTGGGAGGTGCTGCAGGCACCTGGGGTACATTGCCGATTCAGAATATCCCAGAGGCTCACGCGCTGCCTGGCAAAGGAAGCCTAAAAGTTTACAGTAAGGAGTGCAAAATTTCACTTCTGTTATATGTTCTGCTAAATATAGTGTTTTACATGTATATTCAAATGCACATTTTAGTGGGATAGCTAATGACGTAAGAAAGAGGCAGATCTCAGTGATTTGACATCGCAGTGAAAAGGCAACACTTGCCTCCTGTTAATGAACTTCACAGGCCTCAGAGGCTCCTCTCCACACATAAAAGGAGGAAATTGGAGAGTAACAACCTTTCCTTTCATAAAGCATCGCTGCTGGACTTGGGTTTCTTTAGTGAGACCTGCAGATCCTGTCTCGTGTCTCTTTAGAACACTCACACAGGGGAGATTTTGCTCTTTGAATCGGTACCATCAGTGTAGTTATATAATGTGATCAATCATGTACCAGGTCTGTCTGGGAAGTATCCAGCCATGTAATATGAAAAACGGAGACGGTGTGGCTGGGTACTTTCCAGGCAGCCCTCGTCTATGAAAACATGCCTCAGCACAGGCTCCTGGGAGAATACTCAAAGCAGGGTTATTCATGAGGCCAAAAAGCGGAAACAACCCAGTGACCATCCACAGATAAAGGGACGCATAAAATGTGGTCTGTGTGTACAGTGGCATAGTACTCAGCCATAAAAAGGAATGAAATGCTGAAGCATACCAAAACATGGTTGAACTTTGAAAACATTACATTAAGTCACAGACGGCTCATAGAGTGTGGTTGCTTTCATGTTAACTGCACGGAACAGGCTGTCTATAGAGGCAGAAAGGAGATTACTGTTTGTTGCCCACAAGGGGAGGGGACAGATGGGAAGTGACTGCCAGTGGGAACAAGTGATGGAAATGTTCTAAAATTACATTTTGATCGTGATTGTATAGCTCTGTCAATTACTAAAAACAAAACAATGAATTATACAGTTGCAATGGGTGAATTTTATAATATGTAAATTATATCTCAATAAACTTTTTAAAAATGTTATATAGTAGACCATTTTTTGCTGGCACTGTCTATAAGTGGGAACAGGCCCCAGATATGGGCCTATAAAAGACAGAATACCGGCTTGGCACCTGTAGCTCAAGCGGCTAAAGCATCAGCCACATACACCAGACCTAATGTATTCAAATCCAGCCCGGGGCTGCCAAACAACAATGACAACTACAACCCAAAGATAGCCAGGCATTGTGGCGGGCCCCTGTAGTCCCAGCTACTTGGGAGACTGAGGCAAGAAAATCGCTTAAGCCCAAGAGTTGGAGGTTGCTGTGAGCTGTGATGCTACAGCACTCTACAGGGTGACAGCTTGAGGTTCTGTCTCAAAAAAAAAAAGACAAAATACCTCCCAAATAACGGCTCTGAAGCTAATAATCTGTGTCAGACAGCTGCTTTGCCTTTGAGACCATTTCTTTGCCCTCCTACCAGGCTCCCTTGCCTCAGTCCTCGCTTTTTTTGTCTTCCCACCAGTTCCCAAAACACTCTGCAAAAGACCATCCTGCCACACGGTGTATCACTGCCTTTCCCACATACCCTGCAAAGTGGGCCATGGGCCATGTCACTGCGATGTGTGAGATTACCCCTTGCTACCACGCAAGCCCCCGCAACCAGCCTCACCTAATTTAGCTGAGCTGTGTTGTGCTTCCTTCTCCCCTCAAAACTCCCATCCACAGTAAGAAGAGCAATTCTCATCCAAACATGGGACCCCACACACAGACCCATGTACCCAAATGTGACACCATGCTCAAGAAATAACCCTAACCCTTCTTGCTTATCCACTTTCTTTTTTCCTTTTTGAGACAGAGTCTCACTATATCACCCTAGAGTGCCATGGCATCCCAGGTCACCACAACCTCCAACTCTTGGGCTCAAGTGAGTCTCTTCCCTCAGCCTCCCAAGTAGCTGGGAGTACAGGCGCCCTCCACAATACCTGGCTATTTTTTTTTGCAGTTGTCATTGTTGTTTAGCTGGCCTGGGCCGAGTTCAAACCCGTCACCCTCGGTGTATGTGGCTGGTTCTGTAACCACTGTGCTATGGACGCTGAGCCCCACTTTCATTTTTGTCAACACTGGTCACCACCTAGTCAACTGAATACACAACCAACTAAGGTCTTTTCTTTTTTTTTTTTTTTTTTTTTGCAGTTTTTGGCTGGGGCTGGTTTTGAACCCACCACCTCTGGTATATGGGGCCAGTGCCCTACTCCTTAACTAATTTCTAAGACACAATGTTGCAAAGTTTGAAAGGGTCTGTGCTGGTGGCCCTCGGCCAGCGGTCATCTTGCCCCACAGGGAATATTAGGCAACGTCTGCAGACATTTTGGGTTGTCACAGACAGGGGCAGGCCTGGGGTGCTGCTGGCACCCAATTGTGGTCCAGGGACACAGCTCCACAGGCTACAGTACCTGGGACGACCCACCACACAGTTGCTGTGGCTCAAATGTCCACAGTGGCAGGTGAAGAGACATTGGTCCCCACTCCAGACAAAGCTCTATCTCTTCATCGCTAAGCAGCTGTGCCACCAGCCCTCAAAAGAGCCAGAGGAGAATTCCCAATGACACACAGAGGGGCCGAGTCCCTGCCTCCTCTTCCCACTCGGCCCACCCGATTGCTTCACCTTCCACGTTGGCTGATCCCATGCAGGCAGTTTAGGTCCAACAGGAGCTCCGGCGAGGATCTGTGGCCCAGTCGTCCCAGGCCCTGGGAGCCTGATTCACCATAGAGTGACATGGGGCTCAGGAGCTCGCGTAGAGGGGTGTCTGTGTAGCCCTAAGTCACTGCCCCCTGCGACCTCCATCCCGCCTGTTTCCTCAGCTCATGTCTACTTGGCAGGGGCATGGGCATCTTTCTTGTTTACCCCTGTGGCTTTGGGGCTAAACTATTTGGAAATGAAGGCCAGCTGCATGCAGGCCCACCACTGGGGCAATTCCCAGTGTCCGTGCAGCTGTTCTGGGAATGACCCGCTCCTGGCTGCTGCCGTTGGCCTCGTCTGGGCGTGTCCCTCCTGCTCCTCAGCTCTGCTGCCCACCACATCCGCAGTCCCCTCTGCTCCCCTCCTTCAGGAAGCCCCTCCTCTTATGCCCCTAACTCTCATTCTGTGTCACCTGAGAACCCAGAGGCCATGCAGGAGCCCCTGTGGGCCTTGCAGTGACCAGGATTTTGCTGGCCTGGGATATAACTGGGGGACGGTGACGTGCAAGGCAGGTGGGACACGGCCATGCAACCCTTCGGGCACGTGCAGCGCAGGCTGAACCTTCCTCTTCCTCTGGTCCCTTTCTGAGCACTGCAGAGACTTTGTGTCAGCCTTCATTTTATAACAGAGATGAAGCCAAGCTCATCTGTTGGGAAATGCTATCCTGCAGGCCGGAGTTCCGAGTTCTGCGCGTGGGAGCTTCTCCTGAGGAAGAAACACTGCCAGCTTCCAGAGGGAGGGTGGAACTGAATCATGCTTTAGAAGATGCTTTTTCATTCAAGTCCACCTGTGTGCTATTGGCGCTCGGGATTGGAAAACTCTTTATGGTGGGGGCTGCCCTGGACATTGTAGGACTTTACACAACATTCCTGGTCTCCACCCACTAGATGCCAGAAGCACCCCCAGTTCTGACAACCAGAGTGATCTCCAGACGTTGCCAAATGTCCCTGGAGGGGACAAAGTTGCCCCCACCCAAGAACCATTGGTTTAAGAGCATACAGAAATGGGTTTCTTTTGCTCTGCTAATGTTTTTTGTATTTTTTTATTATTATTAAATCATAGCTATGTACACTAATGCAATCATGGGGTACCATGTGCTGGTTTTATATACAATTTGAAATATTTTCATCAAACTGGTTAACATAGCCTTCATGGCTGCTCTGCTAATTTTTAACTACAACAGAAAATATTTTTTCAAGATATTTTCCAACCAGTTATGTAATGTGCACTGTGCCCCAGGCCTATTCTCTGAGACACTTGGAGAGGATTGGTTCAGAAGACCCACTAGAAGAATAACAACCTGCAAAACAGACACAATTCAATGGGCACAGAACACAGTAACAGGGTCACTGGAATTACAAAGAGCAGGCGCCTGTGTGATGCATGCTCCATCACCAGTGTGCCCCGGAGTGTCCCACCGAGGGTGCCCACTGCTGACTGCTGGGTGCCGGCCGGTCTGGGGGGGTCGCTCCTTGGTTCCATTCTGCCTTCTCCCGAGGCGAGTTCAGGATCCCGTCTTTGTGGATCATATGCTGTGCTCCTTTGTTAAAGCTGTCCCTTCAAACACAAGAAGATGGGCCCACACACGAGGAACAGGAAGTAGCCAGGTCAGGGACAATTTTTCACTTCTGCATTGCCAGAGCCACTGGGCGTGACTCCATCCAACTACTGTCCCTACACAGGGCTGTACTGGGGAAAACAAAGAGTAGCTGTTTTTAAAAATAAACACAGCAGTCATGGATCTCTTTCTTTCTTTCTTTTTGAAACAGGGTCACATTCTGTCACACAGGCTGGAGTGCAGTGATGTGATCATAGCTCACTGCAGCCTCAAACACCAGGGCTCAAGCAATCCTTCTGCCTCAGCCTCCCGAGTAGCTGGGACTACAATTTTTTTTTTTTTTTTGAGATAGGGTCTCACAACGTTGCCCTGCTGTTCTCAACCTCCTGACCTCAAGCAATCATTCTTCAGCCTCCCAAAGTGCTGGGATTACAGCATACGCTACTATACCCAGCCCGTCCATGGATTTTTTAAAAAATTTAATCTGCTGGCTTGGCGCCTGTGGCTCAACGGGCTAAGGGGCCAGCCACATACACCTGAGCTGGCGGGTTCGAATCCAGCCCCCGCCTGCCAAACCACAATGACGGCTGCGACCAAAAATGGCCGGTCATTGTAGCGGGCGCCTGTAGTCCAAGCTACTTGGGAGGTGGAGGCAAAAGACTCACTTGAGCCCAGGAATTGGAGGTTGCTGTGAGCTGTGATGCCATAGCACTCTATCCAGGGTGACAGCTTGAAGCTCTGTCTCAAAAAAAAAAAAAAATTTAATCTGCAACCATTAGAGAACTGTGTTAGGATGAGAGACTGGCCCGCTGTGTCCTTTCTCCATGCGTTGGCTGTGGGGGTGTTTCCTGTTTCTCTGCCCTGCTTTGGGAACCCTGGAGTGGAGAGACAGGCTCACCCAGGACTTATACCGAGGAGGCCTATGTGATTGGGGGGCATACCACAAAATGCACATATGCAGGCGTTTGTTCAAAAGCAGTGGGCAGGTACCCCAAGCCCTAGGGTCATGTCCATTGTCCCCTCAGATGTCACGTTCAAAGCACAACAGGGTGAAGAATTTCAGTATGGAGGTTACAGAACACTGGACTCCACACACAGGGCATCTATCTGAGCATGGGGCGGCCATCGAGCTGGCCCTCCTGACACATACAGTACCAGCTAGAGAAAGGATACATTAAAATATTTCCCAAATCTCAAGGATGATACTATAACCAATTTGCCCAAATTACTCAGACCTTTAGGATTAGAATAAATATTTTAAGCAGTTTTACTCTTCTCAAAGCTTAACATTTTTCTTTTTTAGCCAGCCACAGCATCTCATGCCTGAAATCCTAGTGCTCTAGGAGGCTGAGGAAAAGGACCCCTTGAGCTCAGGAGTTCAAGACCAGCCTGAGCAAGCAAGACCCTGTCTCTACTAAAAATAGAAAAATTATCTAGGCATGGTGTCTCACTCCTGTGGTCCCAGCTACTCAGAGGCAAAGACAGGAGAATTGCTTGAGCCCAGAAGTTTGAGGTTGCTGTGAGCTATGACACTACAGCACTCTAGCTTGCTTGGCAGAGTGAGAGACTCTGTCTAAAAAAAAAAAAAAATTATTCTCATATAGACATGTATAGTTAGTGTTTATACAATGAAAACGTACAGTATACATATTTTTCCAAATCAACCTTCTTTTTTTGTTGTTCCTGCCATACATTTCTTTTTTCTTTTTCCTTTTTTTTTGAGACAGAGTCTCAAGCTATCACCCTGGGTAGAGTGCCATGGCATCACAACTCACAGCAACCTCAAACTCTTTTTAAGCGATTCTCTTGCCTCAGCCTCCCAAGTAGCTGGGACTATAGGCACTCGCCACAACGCCCGGCCATTTTTTGTTGCAGTTGTCATTTTTGTTCAGCTGGCCCCAGGCCAGGTTCAAACCTGCCACCCTCAGTGTATGTGGCTGGCGTGTAACCACTGTGCTACAGGCGCCGAGCCCACCTGGCTATTTTTTGGTTGTAGTTGTCATTGTTTGGCAGGCCTGGGCTGAATTCGAACCTGCCAGCTCTGGTGTATGTGGCTGGTGCCCTAGCTACTGAGCTACAGACACTGGGCCAGCTGCCATACGTTTCTTGACTGATTTGTAAAACAGCCAAAAAGATCTGACGAGTTGTAACTTCTACTGTAACTAAAAAAATGGACATTTCACAAAAAGCAGATTGTCTCTTACTTGAAAATATAATGAGATCACTTGCTGGTGAGTTTGAAACTTGGGTAAACGTTGCGGGTTACAAACGATGAGGTGTTATGGTAAAGGGCTGTAACCCCCTGAACTTGTGTCTCATCCAGAGTTTCTCAGAGTGGGGACCTTGAACCACATGTACTGAACTTGGGACCACTTAATCTGTCCAACTCCATGGTCAGAACTTTAGGGTATGATCTTAGGGGGCTGCTTTGTGACACATACTGCATGTACCAGGGGCTGGGACACCCCCATAGTTGGAGACCCACTCTCTGCTCTAACAACTCCAGGCATCCCAGGAAATTGTGAATAACACAAGCTCCCCCTGGACAAACTATGAACCCCCTCTTGTGCTGGGGGCTGGGCTAATTCTTATGTGTCCCTTGGCAGAAATAGCAGAAAGGTGTCCACATCCAGCACTAAAGACAGTTACACTACAAAACTCTGAGAGGAAGGCTTTCCACCTGCCAGCCCCACACTCACCTCCCAGGCCACACTGGGCTCAGGACACACACTCATGAGCGAGTTACACACCCTTTGTTCCTAGTTCTCCACTATTCTCAGCCAGGGATTAAAAATACAAACACTACTTTTGTTCTCTGAGTTTATGCTTTTTTGACACAATTCTTTCTTGCAAGGTAGGAGCAAAATCTCACCACATAAACACCTTCAGCTGAGGAATCACATTCCTATCTTTTCTTAAGAGGTTTTTTTTGGTGGTTGTTGGTTTTTTGTTGTTGATTTTTTTTTTTGCAGTTTTTGGCTGGGTTTGAACCCACCACCTCCCGCATATGAGGCTGGCGCCCTACTCCTTTGAGCCACAGGCGCCACCTGAGGTGGTTGTTGTTTTGCTAAAAAAAAAAATTGTCCTCATAAGAAATGTTTATTGTTGCGATGCGATCTTAAGATAGAAATTCGCTAACTTTTTTTTTTTTTGACCAGGGCCAGGTTTGAACCCACCACCTCCAGTATATGGGGCCAGCGCCCTACTCCTTTGAGCCACAGCCACTGCCCAGCATAATTCTCTCACTGTAGTTATACTTTATCTTTCTTTGGGGAGGTATTGATTTGCCTTAGACACCGTACACACGCACTTCCATTTCTGAGCCTCTAAAATACCATCTCCCTGTCACTTCTCCTTATCAAGCTGTGCGCATGTAATGACTGCTTAGCTCCAGGAGCCTCCCAAAAAGGAGCTGGGCCTTGTTGTATCCGCACACTTCTTGAAGGATCCCGTCAATTTAAACTGCCTGCCTTCCTTGGAATTTTAATTTTGCCCCAGGTGACGTGTTGGTTTCATTATGGAAACCATGCACCCATTTGAAAATGTAGGAGCACCCAGAGTCTTAGATGCAGGAGAAATTGTAAGGCAAACTGGGAGGGGGAAAAAAGCAGAGAGATTACACAGACGGCTGCTCAGAAGCTTTCAGCAATTCTGCGAGGTGGTGATGACTGTTGATAACCAGGCAAGTTTTTCAGAGAAATGCACAGGAAGTGAAACCCCAAGCCACTGGGTGCCTAACGGGTCCTGTGTCTCATTGTGCAATGTCCCACAAGACTTCAGGTCCTTGGAGCTATTTTGTAACCTTACGCCCTCCACTGAGGTGCCCTGCCCCCACCTGCCTAACAGCAGCCTTTGTGGGGCAAAGCTTGCTTCAAAACAACACCAACATGGGGTGGGGTGAGAGGGTGAGGAAAGCTCGGCTCTCTCAGCAGAGTCTCCAGGGGCTCAGCTTTCTTTTTCTCTCTGCATCCTCCTCCTTCCTGTTCTCCATCATTACTCTGAGCCCGCGAAGAAGAGATATCAAGGGACTCCCAAGAAACAACACCCATGGTAGGCTGCCTGAGCAAATGGCAACATTTTGCTGGTTCCTTTCATTAAGAAATCTTTGTTTGATTTGAGGATGCATACCCAAAGTGAAGGACTCCTAGGAGGCTTCCTGGGGAAACGAGAGACACAGAAAACCTCCTCAAGGTCAGGCAGCCGGGGTGTTCCTTCCAGCCCAGCCCCCAGCTCTCCAGTAAACGCACATGGGGCATTAGCTGGCTGTCTTTTTGCATAGACTCACTTTTCATAAGGACCTGAAGGCACAGGGGAGTGTCAGCCAAGCACAAGCACAGCTGCCAAAAATAGCCACCTTCCAGGGTTGCAGAGGGATGCAAGGCCAGCAGCAAAATGACCCCGTTCATACCAGTTAACCCTGGGATGCCCAGAAGTGGGCTGCTCTTGGTCACAAGACACGTTTGTGCTTGTTGAGAAATAGAAACATCTATGCTACCAGTAGGTAAAAAATAAAAAATAAAGAGGTCTGTACTTTATTTCTCGTAAAGGGTGTCACCTTCTGGGGTAGCATCCCGTTCCGACAGGTGGGATGAGGAGCCCCGCCCAGAAGCCAGGTGCGCTTGCTTCCAGGAAGAGATGGACGCAATAGGAGTGGGGTGAAATGCACACATTTCACAAGCTGTGGGAGGAGTTGGGAGCATTTTTGAAGCATAAATCACATGCATGTAAACATGCTTCACCTCTCCCTTCCCACGTGACTGGGCATTCAGTTTTTAGGTATTTCCAGGGTCCCTGTGGCTGAGAGGGGTGCAGTTAGCAGAGGACTTAGACTTCATGGTTAGTTCACACCACACCAGCGAACACTTAGTCTATGTATCCACGTGGGGCTCTTGCGTGGGGCCCGGTGCCCACAGTTGCTAGGGGCTGAGGGATTTTGGTCATCTTAGTCCCTGAGCCCCGCCAGAGGGGCATAGATCTAGTCAACTCCAAGGGCAAACACGTTTAAGCTAAGTGATGAGTTATCCTTGTCTCACCTTCCAGCAAAAGCAACTAGATGGAAGTTCAAGACCTGAGAGAACTCTAGCAAAAAGACCAGGCCGTCTTTGGCATAACTCTGTTCAGAATGAAGAAGCTGCCCTCTCTCTAATGGCATCGCTCATCTAGGTTTTCAAATGTCATTTACTCAAATTGCCACTTAGGCAGCAAAATACTATGGGAAGGGAACACTTTGTGGGAAGGGAAGCCAGATTCTACGAATAACAACTGGGCCTACAGTCTGTGCCAGGGAGTCACAAACTGCCAGACCGTTTGTGGTGCAAACAGATAAGCCCTGCATCAAAGGCCGAACACCCTCAGCATCAGGTTTCCCACTTTGGTTGTTTACCAGCACTTATAGTATAAGCAGGCAGCCTGTGGCATCATAGCTCACAGCATCCTCAAACTCCTGGGCCCATGCAGTCCTTCAGCCTCAGCCTCCTGGATAGCTGGGACTACAGATCCCCAGCACAATGCCTGGCTATGCCCCAGATGTCTTAAGAAGCTAGAAGGGAGGCATTATGCTGTGCAAAAGAAAGACAGTTAACACCCACAGGTAAAGAGCTTCGTCTATCAGAAGTTTCAGAAAGCGGCGTTTCTGTGCTGTGGCTTATATCAGCTGGGTAAGTATTATGCTGATGGTATTGAGGTGGCACCTTCACAGCCATCCCTAGACATGCCCAGAGTGGCGAAAACGTTTGAGTCGTTTGAGCACTTGACATGCATGCCCCCGGCAGAGATCAAACCAGGTGACTCTCTGCCTTCTTGTCTCAGCTCTCATTGCCTTAAACAAGTGTCTTGTGTGTGTGGTGGGGACTATTTAAGTGTTATGTTACTATTTTTTGCGGTTTTGTTCAGGATTTCAGAGTTTAAAATGGCCCTGCAGGCTCAGCTCCTGTAGCTCAGCAACTAGGGCACCAGCCACATACACCCGAGCTGGCAAGTTCAAATCCAGCCCGGGCCTGCCGAACAACAATGACAACTACAACCAAAAAACAGCCGGGCATTGTGGCGGGTGCCTGTGGTCCCAGCTGTTTGGGAGGCTGAGGTAGGAGAATCGCTTAAGCCCAGGAGTTGGAGGTTACTGTGAGCTGTGATGCCACAGCACTCTACCCAGGGTGACGTAGCGAGACTCTGTCTCAAAAAAATAAAATAAAATAAAATGGCTCTGCAGTATAGGTCTGAAGTCCTGCTGTGTGTTCGTAGACAGGGAGGCTGCCATATGCCCTGCAGAGAAAACACACGTCCGACACGGGTCTTCCAGGTATGCAGTGCAGTGCCACTGGCCGGCAGTTCAACCTTAACAAATCAAGATTATAAGTTAAATTAGGTGCCTTCAAACAGGAACACTCATAAAACAAAGTTATGTATTGATCAGCTGACAAAAATGTGACAAGAGGCTTCCAGGCACCTGACCCCTACTTCCCCCAGGAGCCATGGTGCAGTGTTTGCTATTTCAGTGGCATGGAGTCTTCACAGGTTGTCACTACTTTAAATAATGAGAATCGAGTGCGTTTGTGTTGTGTTTGCGTTTTGTTTGTTTTTGTGTTGTGTTTGTTTGTGTTCGTGTTTGTCAAATGAATAAATTAAAGGATGCGTGTCACAAGAGGGATAGGGAAAAGGCCCTGGATATTCAGAGACAATTTCTAGTGGAAGGAAATGGGAAAGAGGAAACATGGGGGAGGTGAATCTTGCAGAAGGTGGGTCATGCGTGCCCTGCTGGGGGAAACACCAGGAACAAAAGTGTAGATGTGGGAGGCCTGGGCCCTTGAACTTGGGGGGACTCCAAGGTCGGACCCCTTGAATGGGGCAGTCCTGAGACTCACCGGTGTCTGACCTCGAGGGAGTGACTCAGCTTCTGGTGAAATGGGGTTAATAATAGCACCACTCTCATCAGGTTGCCATGAGGATTAAACGAATTACATCTTAGCCAAGAGCTGTAGCCAAGAGCCTGGCACATGCTAAATATTCAGAACAATTGAGCTATTTTTGTTGTCATTATCATTCATATTACTGGGTCACTGGATGTTTCCATTTGCCTCAATGATAGAGTGTTTGAGGGGAAACTGTGGGCAACGGGGCTGTAAATACAGGTGGAAGTCAGGTCTCACCGGACCTTGGGGTCCAAGGTAAGAGCCCAAGTGTTGTTTTACACTATCATTCTGGGGCGTGAGAGTGGGTTTTTGAACAAGGGCCAGATGACCAAGTTGTGCTCCAGCTTGAAGTTGGCAGGGCAGAGAAGAAATGGGAGGAAGCACAGACAGGTGGGGCCCGAGACCCAGGGGAAGGTGGGCCTGCAGGGTGGGGGATGAAGGGAGAAGGGGAGAGCTGGAGGGCATCAACGCAGACAAGCCCAGAATTGGACTTCTACCATATATGCACAGCAGCATTTTGCTGTTGCATTTCATGCTGGCTCCTTGGAAGCATTTAGCTTGTGAGAATCTGGGTACTCTTGACTTATCCAAGAGGTTTTCTGAATGTATACTGACTTTTGTGGATTTGTTCCAAAACGATTTTGGCTGGGCATGGCATCTTACACCTGTAATCTCATTGCCTTGGGAGGCCAGAACTTTGAGACCAGCTAGAGCAACACAGAGAGACCTATCTCTAGAAAAATTGTGGGGCTGGGTGTGGTGGCTCACAACTGTTATCCAACCACTCTGAGAGGCTGAGGCAGGTGGATGGATCACTTGAGCTCGCAAGTTCAAGACCAGAGTGAGACCACGTCTCTAAAACTAGCCAGATATCATGGTGGGCACCTGTAGTCCCAACTACTAGGGAGAAGGCAAGAGAATTGCTTGAGCCCTAGAGTTTGAGGTTGCTATAAGCTATGACACCACGGCATTCTAGTGAGGGCAAGAAAATGAGACTCTGTCTCCAAAAAAAATAATAATGAGTTTTAAAACTTAGCTGGGCATGGTGCTCCATGTCTGCAGACCTAGTCACTCTGGTGGCTGAGGTGAGAGGGTCCCTTAAGCCCAAGAGACTGATGTTGCAGGGAGCCACTGCACTCCAACCTACCCAACAGAGCATGACCCTATCTCATATACACACACACAAAAAAAGTAATTTAAAAGTTTCCGGCAGGATGATGAGTTGGAGGTTAGAATTATTTATTTTATTTTATTTTTTTGTAGAGATAGAGTCTCACTTTGTCGCCCTTGGTAGAGTGCTGTGCTGTTACAGCTGACAGTAACCTCCAACTCCTGGGCTCAAGCAATTCTCTTGCCTCAGCCTCCCAAGTAGCTGGGACTATAGGCGCCCACCACAACGCCTGGCTATTTTTCTGTTGCAGTTCGGCCGGGGCCGGGTTTTTTTTTTTGAGACAGAGCCTCAAGCTGTCACCGTGGCATCACAGCTCACAGCAACCTCTAATTCCTAGGCTCAAGCGAGTCTCTTGCCTTCGTCTCCCAAGTAGCTGGGACTGCAGGTGCCCACCACAACGTCCAGCCATTTTTTTTTTTTTTTTTTTGGTTGCAGCCATCATTGTTGTTTGGTGGCCCAGGCTGGATTCGAACCCGCCAGCTCAGGTGTACGTGGCTGGCGCCTTAGCCCGCTGAGCCACAGGCGCCGAGCCTCTGGGGCCAGGTTTGAACCCGCCACCCTCAGGATATGGGGCTGGCGCCCTACCCGCTGAGCCACGGGTGCCTCCCAGAATTATTTACTTTTTATTTTACTTTTTAATTTCTTTTTTTGCTCTTAGAAAAAGTAAACAGGGAAGGAGGAAGGAAAGAAGGAAGAAAGGGAGGGAGGAAGGGCCTGGCCTCATTGAGTAGTGAGACGTGGGGTGCTCGTTGACAATCAGGCCATGTCTGTCTTCCCACGTAGGAATGGCGGATGCTTCAGGGCAGGAGTTGGCGCCCTGTATAAATTCAGTTCCCAGTTCTGCTAGTGAAGCAGGTGTGTACCGTCACCCACACCCCTAGCAGAACACTAAAACCTGTACCAGTGTCTTTCCTTTCCTTGTCCCACCAACCACCCAGGAGAGGAGAAACCGCCGTCCACAGAGGAGGGGTGGCTTCCTTCCTCCTCTGCTAATCCAACTCATTTCACGTCGGGAATCGGGCTGGGGAGGACGTGAAGGGCAGAAGCCCAAACGTGAAATCCTGCTTCCCAGATGAAACAAGCCTGTCTGCCATCTGCACATGCTCACAGGGTCGTCCACGGTGGCAGCGGTGTCTGGCGTCCTGGTCTCAGCTGAGCTGGGTGTGCTGCCCTCACAGTGGGGAGCGTGCAGGGTGCCCCCTTCAGTAACAACCACAGTGCGTGTGGCAGCTCGTTCTGTCTGCCCAGCCTCAGTGATTCCCTATTGACAGGGTCACTGCCAAACACCAACAGACAAAGCAAGAAAAGGAGAAGCAGCAGCACTTCTTCCTTTCACTGCCACAGAAATTCCTTCAGACACTCCAGCACTTGCCTGCTTTTCCCATGAATCCTCCAGAAAGGAATTCCCTCCTTCATGCTCAAGTGCAACCATCCGTCGTCTAAACTGCCCCCAGGATGCCAAGTTCTGGCTGAATCTGGAGAAATGTCTCAAGGGGGAGGAAACCACTCATATCTAGACCTGAAGGAGTTTGTGGATCTACCTAAATTCCCACCAGACCATTCAGCCATTTGCATTTGATTGTGACAATCTCTCTAAAGAAAAAAAAGATAACATTGACCATAAACTCAAAAAATATTTAAAATACAGATTTAGGCTCGGCTCCTGTGGCTCAAGCGGCTAAGGTGCCAGCCACGTACACCTGAGCTGGCAAGCTCGAATCCAGCCCGGGCCTACCAAACAATGACAGCTGCAACAAAAAAAACAGCCGGGCGTTGTGGCGGGCGCCTGTAGTCCCAGCTACTTGAGAGGCAGACGCAGGAGACTCGCTTGAGCCCAGGAGTTGGAGGTTGCTGTGAGCTGTGATGCCACAGCACTTTACCCATGGTGACAGCTTGAGGCTCTGTCTCAAAAAAAATAAAATAAAATAAAATACAGATTTAGCAAACCTAATCCAAAAATTCAAAACCTGAAATCCTCCAAACGCCAAAGCTTTTGAGTGCTGACACGATGCCACAAATGGGGAATTCCACACACGTGTACTTAACACAAACTTTGTTTCCTACACAAGACTATTTAAAAATATTGTATAAAATTACCTGCAAAGGGCAGCACCTGTGGCTCAAAGGAGTAGAGCACTGGTCCCATATACTGGAGGTGGTGGGTTCAAACCTAGCACCGGCCAAAAACTGCAAAAAAAAAAAAAAATTACCTGCCGGGTATAAAGTATATATGAAATATAAATAGTATAAATGAATATCATATTTAGACTTGGGTCCCCTCTCTAAGATATTTCACTATGTTCAAGAAAATATCCCCACACACAAAAAAAATCTGGAATCTAGAATAATTCTGGTCCCAAACCTTTTTTTGGAGCCAGAGTTTTAGTCTGTCACGCAGTCTAGAGTGCTGTTGGCAGCACGCTGGTTCACAGCAACCACAAAGTCCTGGGCTCAAATGCTCCTTCTGCCTCGGCCTGCCACAGTGCGGGGATTACAGGCGGGAGCCACGAATGCTCCTGGCCTCCAAACATTTTGGAGAAGGACACTGAGACTGCCCTCCCTGTCTTTTTTTTTTTTTTGAGACACAGTCTCACTATGTTGCCCTTGGTAGAGTGCTGTGGCGTCATAGCTCACAGCAACCTCAGACTCTTGGGCTTAAGCAATTCTCTTGCCTCAGCCTCCCGAGTAGCTGGGACTACAGGTGCCCCCCACAACACCCAACACAAATTTTGTGTTGTTGTTGTCAGTATTGTTTAGCAGACCCAGGCTGGGTTCAAACCCACCAGCCCCGGTATATGTGGCTGGTGCCCTCACCACTGAGCTACGTGCTCCAAGCCTGCACTCTCTGCCTTCAAAGAGCCAGAACACACCTCCATCCGAATTATGGTTTGCAAAACCTGACTCTAGCAAAGAAGTAAAGGGTGATAAAGAGGGGAGGTTCCTGAGACTCAGATGAAAATGCCGCTTCCAGGGCGCATCTCGGGGCCCGTACATGGAACAGCCCTACACGTACAGTGCAGCCAGGGCTGGGTAGCACAAGGTCGCTGGCCCCAGGGCCGTGCAGGAGCCCGTCAGAGGACAATTATGTTACGCCGAGCGGCCTGACTTGCTCCAAGAGAGGAGAGGACTGAAATTTTTTTTTTAGAGTGTTGCAACCAGGCAAACTCTAAGAGTTTGTTGATGAAGCTCGAAGGAAGCTAGAAATTTCGCTTCAGTTCCACAACCTACTCTGCACAGTTGAACTGTGTTGCAAACCCGAAAACTGTGTGTCCTCTTCCTGTTAGAGGTGAATAAAAAACTAAACACGCAAGAGAAAAAAATAAACTCCCGTTCTAAACTATACATATCATTTTTTTTTTTTTTGAAACAGAGCCTCAAGCTGTCCCCCAGGGTAGAGTGCTGTGGCATCACAGCTCAGAGCAACCTCCAGCTCCTGGGCTCAAGCGATTCTCCTCCCTCCGCCTCCCAAGTACCTGGGACTACAGGCGCCCACCACAACGCCCGGCCATTTTTTTGGTTGCAGCCATCATTGTTGTTTGGCGGCCCGGGGATGGATTCGAACCCACCAGCTCACGTGTATGTGGCTGGTGCCTTAGCCGCTTGAGCCACAGGCGCCGAGTCCCACATATCATTTGGTGAAGAGGAAGCTGGTGTCACCTCTAATTTCCATTTAGTGTCCTTCGCGTGGGGCGTGGCCCAGACATCCAGTTGGTGTCTGTGGCTGGGAAAGTGGTTGACTCCAGGGCCCAAGTGGGTGTCAGTCCCCAGCGTGATTCCCTGAACCGAGCAACCGAGCTCTCAGAGGAGGTATGAGTGACACCCATACGATCGATGTTTCAGAGACTAAAAACCTGATGAAATTCCCAGCCGAGGGAGCGCCTCACCTCGCCAGGGCCAGTTGGGTAAATCCAAACTCCTCCTGTCAGCCATCTGTCCCCCTCCTGACCAGCTGGAGTCCCTGCACACACCCTATTTCTTCCTTCATTTCTGTGTAATTTATTCAGACAACATCTGCTGACCTGCTGGTGCCAGAGCCTGAGCACTGCACCTGACGTGATGGGTGATGAGGACTAAGAAGACAGGACGCTGGACCTCCTGGAAGGCAGGATGGGCACAGTGCAACCCGCAGCTGCACGCGACTGCT
Source organism: Perodicticus potto (assembly GCA_963574655.1). NCBI lineage: Eukaryota > Metazoa > Chordata > Mammalia > Primates > Lorisidae > Perodicticus > Perodicticus potto. The sequence continues at coordinate 60,389 of CAUYRH010048443.1, read as the reverse complement.
TCACGTGCTATGCAGGATGTGGACAGGAGGGGCCGTGGCAGAGAGGAAGAGCCGCCTGGAGGGTACCCTGCAGTGTGCTTTGGGGGAGGGTACCCTGCAGTGTGCTTTGGGGGAGCGTACCCTGCAGTGTGCTTTGGGGGGTGGTCTGTGGGAGGAGGGAGGAATGTGCAAGCTGGGCCTCGAGGGAATGTGGGAGCAGTGGGTGAATGGGAGGACCTGGCCAGGAGGTGGGAACCTGTGCAAAGGCCCTGGGGCAGGAAGGAGCCAGGTCACTGGGAGGACTCAAAGCACCCTGGGGTGTCTGAGGTTTATAGAGGGGGGAGGAAACATGAGGTGAGTTTGCAGAGCTGGGAAGGGCCGGGAACATATGGAGAACACCTGTGGCCTTCTTAGCACTGGGGGTGTTTGTCCTAAGTACACGGGGAAGTCACAGACGTTCTGAACCCCGTCTAGTCCTAACATTTTCTTCCTGTCCCCCCCCACACACACCTTCTCTTAAATGCGCACAGGGCCGGCTCCCACCCTCTACCCTCAGCCTTCTCCGACCCCCAACTCCTGCTTTCAGTAACTTTTTTCCTCTTGGGGAAATGGGAAATGCCGATCCCTGCTGACTTGTTTCACTGACTGTATCCCTGTCCTTGGCTGTCCTCATAAGCAATCACAAATGGAGTAGCTTAAAACACAGACATTTCTTCCCTCCCAGTCCTGGAGGCCAGAGTCCGGAACCCACAGGTGGGCAGGCTGTGCTCCCTCCTGGGGGCGCTGTGGGGACCTGCTGCTTCTTCCAGCTCTTGGCAACTGTCAACACCCTTGGGCTCGTGGCTGTGTCTCTTTCTGCTCCATGATCACGTGGCCTCCTCCTCTGTCCCTCTCATAAGGACACTTGCCGTTGGATTTAGCGCCCGGCCAAATAATCCAGGATAATCTCCTCTCAAAATCCATAATTTAATGACATTGGTAAAGACCGTTGTTTTTTTTTTTCCAAAGAAGGTGAAACACGGACTCCATGGACTAGGATGTGAACTATCCTTCGGGGGCTGCCATTCAGCGTCACTGTGCACGCCTGTTCTGGCTCCTGTACGGATCCTGGGTTCTTGGTGAACAGGGACTCTCAGTAGTGCCATGGCATGACCATGGCGTCCAGGGTAATCACCGTCTAACTGGTTTGTGGAGGACACTTTGGATCTCTTGTGCGTTCAGGAGTTTTGATCTTATAAAAGATTGTTATGGCTCGGCGCCTGTGGCTCAACGGGCTAAGGCGCCAGCCACGTACACCTGAGCTGGCGGGTTCGAATCCAGCCTGGGCCGGCAAAACAACAATGATGTCTGCAACCAAAAAATGGCCGGGCGTTGTGGCGGGCGCCTATAGTCCCAGCTACGTGGGAGGCAGAGGCAAGAGACTCGCTTGAGCCCAGAAATTGGAGGTTGCTGTGAGCTGTGATGCCATGACACTCTACCTAGGGTGACAGCTTGAGGCTCTGTCTCAAAAAAAAAAAAAAAAAAAGATTGTTATGGAAAAAGCCCAACACATCCCAGTGGCCCAGGACATTGGAGTCAGGTGAAAACATCAACTAGGGGGACCACCCACATGTGGCCTGTCTTAGTAGCCACCTTCTTCATTACTGCCATTCTTTACTGGATATCCCCTAAATTAGGGACCCCGTTCTCAATAATTCTTTCCAAAGGATGATTACACTACTTTTTACGTATAAATGTACAAAGTTTGATGCACTCATAAACCCCCTGAAATTTTGCAAGTACAGAACAAAGAACTTTTTTTTCGACCCTTTTGAGATTAACTTGCCATCACCATCACCTCTAAATACTTGAGTGTGTATGTCCCACAAACAGCAATATCCTCCATAATCACACTACAACCACCAGTATAAGCAGAATGCCTATAAATAAGCCTTTTTTTTTGAGACAGACCTCAAGCTGTCACCCTGGATAGAGTGCTGTGGCATCACAGCTCACAGCAACCTCTAATTCCTGGGCTCAAGCGAGTCTCCTGCCTCTGCCTCCCAAGTAGCTGGGACTGCAGGCGCCTGCTACAACGCCCAGCCATTTTTTTGGTTGCAGCTGTCATTGTAGTTTGGCAGGCCCGGGCTGGATTCGAACCCGTCAGCTCAGGTGTACGTGGCTGGCACCTTAGTCAATTAAGCCACAGGCGCCAAGCCCAAATAAGCCTTTAAATGGTTCCATTTTGTGAAGGCAAGTTTGAAGTCTTTTGTGAGTTAGAAAGGAAAAAAACCTGGATAGAACTCCATATGTGGCTAAAGACCTGGCCACATAGAAGTGCTTAAAGGCCTGGCTTTGTGGGGGCAGGCCTGCAGGCAGGTACCTGTATATCTCAGAAATTTCTAGACTACTCTCTAAAGATAAATAATCGCCTCCAAATGGTTTGTTAAAGGTTTAGCATTCAAACAGCTTATTCTTTTAGAACCTTGTTCTGTGGTTTTGTTTTTGATTACTTAGTGTAAGAATAGCTTTAGATAATGTTAGTAGAGTGGTTATCGTTAATCTGTAGACCCTTAGGCGCCAGGCAGTGAGAAGCCTGGGGCTAAGGTTTAAGTCATGTGTTTACTGATTAGTTGTGTGTAGTATTGCCTATATAAGCTTTGGTGGAAGAAATAAAGTTGCTGCATGCCATGAGAGAGCTACAACCTTCCTTATTCGCCATACAGTTTCGTTGTGGGTCTCAAACTCTGCGACACTGCACCACGCAACTTTCACACAACACACCAGAATCAAGACTGTGACTCAGAAACATGGTAATGCTCTTACACCAACCCTGTGACTGCACTCAACTCCACCCGATGTCCCCCGAATGTCGCCTGTAGCCACAAGTTCCAGTTAAGAATCATGGCTTACCTTTTCTGTGTAAAAAGGTAAGCCATGATTCTGAACTGTATCTAGTATCTTTAAGTTGTAAACATTCTCTTAGTCTTTCCCTGACTTTCTCGATCTTGACACTTTAAGAGAAAAAGAACTGATAATACGAATATAACATAAAGTTTGCCATTTTAAAACTTGTAGGTATGGCTCGGCGCCTATGGCTCAATGGGCTAAGGCACCAGCCACGTACACCTGAGCTTGCGGGTTCAGCCTGGGCCCGCCAATCAACAATGGTGGCTGCAACCAAAAAATGGCCGGGCATTGTGGCAGGTGCCTGTAGTCCCAGCTACTTGGGAGGCGGAGGCAAGAGACTTGCTTGAACCCTGGAATTGGAGGTTGCTGTGAGCTGTGATGCCAGGGCACTCTATCCAGGGTGACAGCTTGAGGCTCTGTCTCAAAAAATAAAAAATAAAAAATAAAATAAAACTTGTAGGTGTGCATTCGGTGGTTCAGGACCTTCCACTGAGGTGCAGCCGTCACCACAGTTCACGTCCAGGACCTGTCATCTCCCCAAACTGAAACTCGGGGTTATTAAACGCCGACTCCCATTTCCCTCTCCCCAGTCCCTGGCAACCAGCATTCTCTTTCTGCTTCTATGAATTTCAGTCCTCTGTGGACCTCTTAGAAGCGGAGCCCGTACAATATCCGTCTTTTTTTTTTTTTTTTTGTAGAGACAGATTCTCACTTTATACCCTCGGTAGAGTGCCGTGGTGTCACACAGCTCACAGAAACCTCCAACTCCCGGGCTTAGGCGATTCTCTTGCCTCAGCCTCCCAAGTAGGTGGGACTACAGGCGCCCACCACAACACCTGGCTATTTTTTGTTTTTGCAGTCGGCTGGGGCCGGGCTTGAACCTGCCACCTTTGGTATATGGGGCCGGTGCGCTAGTCGTCTTTTTGTGGCTGGCCTCTTTCACCGAGCACAGCGTCTTCTGGGGCACCCACACTGCAGCACCCCCTTCCTTTTCACGGCTGGATACTACTCCTTTGTAGATAGACCATATGTTGTTAATCCAGTCATCTGTCCTTGGACACGTGGGCTGCTTCCCCTCTGCTACTGTGAATAACGCTGTTAGGGACATGCGTGTACCAACCCTGACACTTCGAAAAAAAAATTGTTGAGGTGAAAATATGTATAAAATTCACTGTCTTTACCATTTTCAAGGATACATATCGGGGTAATACATCCATGTATCCTTCTCCCCGCCTTCATCTGCCCTTGTGGTCTCCCGTTCTCAGCCTCTGGTCATCACTGAGCTGTTGTCCATCTCTGCGAGGCCCACTGTTTTAGTTCCCAGGTGTGAGTGTCCTGTTTGTCCTTTTTGTTTGTTTGTTTTGTTTGTTTATTTTTTTTTTGAGACAGAGCCTCAAGCTGTCACCCTGGATAGAGTGCTGTGGCATCACAGCTCACAGCAACTTGAGCTCCAATTCCTGGGCTCAAGTGAGTCTCCTGCCTCCACCTCCCAAGCAGCTGGGACCACAGCCGCCCGCCACAACGCCCGGCCATTCTTTGGTTGCAGCCGTCATTGTTGTTTGGTGGGCCCGGGCTGGATTCAAACCCGCCAGCTCAGGTGTATATGGCTGACGCCTTAGCCCGTTGAGCCACAGGCACCGAGCCACCCTATTTGTCCTTTGGCGCCTGGTTTATTTCTCTTAACATGACGGCCTCCTGTTCTACCCACGTTGTTGTCATTGATAGGATTTCATGTGTGTGTGTGTGTGTGTGTGGCTGAACGACTTCCACTGTGTTGGCACCACATTTTCTTGTGCACTTGTCTCCTGATAGACACTCAGGTTAATTCCCTGTGTTGCCTACTGTGGACGGCGCTGCAACAGACGTGAGGACGGAGGTATCTGTTTGATATATTGATTTCCCCTTTTTGAAATGTGCGTGACGAGTAGTAGCAGTAGTAGTAGTGGAATTGCTGGGTTATGGCCATAGCATCATATGGAGCTTCTATTTGTAGTTTTTGGTTTTTTTTTTTAACAATCCTGATAGTTTTGAAGAGGACGGGCCAGTCATGGGGGGCTTCTCTGATGTTGTCTCCCGATTATGTCCAGGTTACTCATCTTCCCGGGAGTATGACTAAAGTGACGTGTGTTATCCCCACTGCATCCTATCAGGTGACTACAAGTTGATTTGAGCCAGGACTGGAAACTATTCACTTTCATCCCCAGCTCAGGCGTGGCTGCCAAGATTTTCCACTGCAAAGTTACTCTCTTTCTGCTTGTAACCAAGAAGAATTTCCTGAAGAGGCAGTTTGCAACTATGTAAATGCCTCCCTACTCATCAAGCCACTATTTTGTAAACCAGCCCCAGGGAGTAGAGAAAGGATTCCAGTCCTGAACCCTTGGCCCTCTTCTTACCAGGTTCTAGCTTGCTCGGTGTAAACCCACTGGCTCCGGCAGGTCTGCGGAGAACCCACAAGCTGTTTCTCCCCTCAACTCCACTCCAGATCAGAGCTGAGGTGCCCTGCAGGAGAATGCTCTGATTCCTTAACCACTGGCCCCAGGATTTTTGAAAACAAAAATCTCCCTGAGGAGAGTTGCCTGAAACCCAGGCAGTAAGGTATAACCGACAGCAGGCTTCTTTTGGTGCTTCTGTACAGAGGGGGCAGGGGTAGCATCAGCCCATCACACTCACCCCTTTACTTGGGGGCATGGGTGCTAATAAGCGGAGTTACTGGGACTCTGTTCACCATTCACACCAATGGCCTCATGCAGGAACAGTGGCGTCTTCTGGAACCTGTCTTTGCAGCCGTGTTGGCTTGCCGTGGCAGATCTGAAGCAGGTAAGCATGCATACTCTCCTGCCCGGCTCACCCTGGTGTGCAGGCCCTATTCTGAACCAAGTAGTCTGTCCTCAGGCAGCAAAGACCTCATCTCAAAGATTCTGAAATCGTATAGCACTGCACGGATGGTGAATAGCATAGATATAGATAGGTAAGTCCATAGAGAGAGAGATTTCCCACATATACAAAAAAGGATTCATTTTCTCGAGAATTATAAGGAAAAGTCTTTACAAAACCACTCCTTGCTTGTAGCTAACATTGCATCCACTGGCCCATTAGGACAGGGGACCTGCTCAGCCACGGCTCTTATCTGACAGCTCATCACTGTGCCCTCTGCACCCACAAGGCTGTCTGAAATCTCGCCGGTAATAAATATTTGCTGAATGAATTTTTAATTTCCTTGTCAAAAACATCAAGTCATTGAATATGATGTAAGCTCATCTTGCATGTCAGAAGGGGTGTGGGCAGAATGGACAATGGTTCAGTCAATGATTCCTTGACAAAGTGGGAGCCCCGGGGGTAGGAGACCACCAACTTCATATGGAGGAGCCCTGAGGGGTAGGAGACCACCAGCTTCATATCGGAGAGTGTGGTTGGCTAAAGCCCAAGTCATGCCAACATTCCTGAACCCCTGGGGTGCACGCACACACCTTCTCCCAACTTTTTCAATCAAACGTGATCTGGGGCTCTGTGAAGGGGAATTTGCAGATGTGATTAAAGCCTATGTCAGTTGACATTGGGAGCATGTCTTTGGTGGATCCCACATAACTAGGGGAGCCTTGAAAGGAGATAGAGCTTTTCCTGGAAGGAGATCAGAAGCATGACAGAGTCATTTTCTGCCACTGGCCCAGAAGATGAGGGGAGCTTTGAGGTGATGAATGTAGAGCTCTTGGAGCTCAGACTCCCCACCTGGGAGCCAGCCAGAGGAGAGAGTCCTTGACCTCACAGCTACAAAGAACAGAATTCTGCAGCCACGTGTCCCTGGAAGAGGCCCCAGCCTCAGCTGAGAGCCACTGTTGGCCTGACCATAGCCCGGGCCCCAGCCTCAGATGAGAGCCCCTGTTGGCCACCACAGCCCAGGCCCCAGCCTCAGATGAGAGCTGCTGTTGGCCTGACCATAACCCAGGCCCCAGCCTCAGGTGAGAGCTGCTATTGGCCACCACAGCCCAGGCCCCAGCCTCGGATGAGAGCCGCTGTTGGCCACCACAGCCCAGGGTCCCAGCCTTGGATGTGAGCCGCTGTTGGCCTGACCATAGCCCGGGCCCCAGCCTCAGCTGAGAGCCCCTGTTGGCCACCACAGCCTGGGCCCCAGCCTCGGATGAGAGCCACTATTGGCCACCATAGCCCGGACCCCAGCCTCAGATGAGAGCTGCTGTTGGCCTGACCATAGTCCAGGCCCCAGCCTCAGATGAGAGCTGCTGTTGACCTGACCATAGCCTGGGCCCCAGCTCAGATGAGAGCCGCTATTGGCCTGACCATAGCCAGGGCCCCAGCCTCAGATGAGAGCCCCTGTTGGCCACCACAGCCCAGGCCCCAGCCTCGGATGAGAGCCGCTGTTGGCCTGACCATAGTCCAGGCCCCAGCCTCAGATGAGAGCCGCTGTTGGCCTGACCATAGCCCAGGCAGCAGCAACTGGGCAGTGGCACTGGGCCACTCCAACCCATGCCCAGACTGCAGACCCACAGAACACGGAGCTAGTACATTGGTGTTGTTTTAATAAGTCTGTGGTTATTGGTGATGTAGCCATAGAAAAAGCAACAACATAGCGATGCCATAAGGAGACCACAGAGGTCACTCTCCCAGTGATGGGCACACACAGGGATCCTAGACGTGAATAACCAAGCAGCCTAGACACACAGGCAACTTCAGACTCAGTGACCCCAGTGTTGTTTCCTAATGTGCAGTAAGACCTCTGTAAGGTGCCCACTTGAGGGATTGTCACAAACTGGTCACAATATGGAGGTGGCCACCGTAAGGAACTAGGCCCACTGTACCGATATGTATAGATGGGGCGTGTCCGGTCTGTGACAATGAGATCAGTGGAGGGAGTGGCAAGGCAGGAGGAGCCCTTGGAGTTTGAGACCAGCCTAAGCAAGAGTGAGACCCCATCTCTACTAAAAACAGAAAATGTAGTTGGGTATTAAGGTAGGACTTTCAGTGTGTAGAGCTTCCATGCTACAAAGGCTTCCTACAGCAGTGATGCTCAAAGGTGGGGGGTGATTTGCTCCCCAGGGAATATTCGGCAGTGTTGGGGGGCTTTTCTGATTGTCATACCTGGGGAGGATGAGTGCCAGGCCAGGAGCACACAGTGAAGTGAGGATAAGGACACTGGTGACCTTGCAAGGCACAGGACAGCCCCACCGCTGGGAACGGCCCCACAGCTGTGGTGTCCCCTGCCCACAAGGGCTGAGCCCAAAGGCCCCAGAAGAATGTGAGGGAAACAAGCACACCAGCCCCATGAGCAGGGCTCCGCGCTTTGCATATTTAATGGTGTTTTATTTGTGTTTGTTTGTTTTTCTGGGATAAGAAAAAAGATAAAGAAAAAACAAGCACCATGATATCTCAGCTTAAAAAAAGATTATGGAGATGAAAAGCAGGTGAGGACAGACTTATCTTTTTTTTTCTTTTTTTGGGAGGGGGGGACAGAGCCTCAAGCTGTCACCCTGGATAGAGTGCTCTGGCATCACAGCTCACAGCAACCTCCAATTCCTAGGCTCAAGCGAGTCTCCTGCCTCTGCCTCCCAAGCAGCTGGGACTACAGGTGCCCGCCACAACGCCTGGCCATTTTTTTTTTTGGTTGCAGCCGTCATTGTTGTTTGGCAGGCCCGGGCTGGACTCGAACCCACCAGCTCAGGTGTACGTGGCTGGTGCCTCAGCTCGCTGAGCCACAGGCGCCGAGCCGAGGACAGAGTTATCTTGTTTAGCTGCCCAGTGAGTAGCTATTGGGGAAAAGGCACCAGCAGAAAACTGCAGAACCCCCTCAGAGCCCCCAGGAAATGGCGGCAGCACAAGGGGCCCGCGTAAGCCTCCATGAGGCATTTCCACGGCCCCTGGGGCTCTGCGGTCTTGCTGGCCTTGGTTCATGCTGGCAGGGGGCAGGCAAGGCTAAGGCCCCATCAGTAAGGGCCAAAGGGACAGCCACGAGGCCCTCTCTTAGGACGTTCTATGAGAAGGGGAGATGTCGTGAGCTGGGGCACCTGGGACAAGGGTACCTGAAGCCAGGATGGACAGGCCCAGCATGGTCTGAGGTTCTGACCACAACCCATCCACCCCTCTGGGGGCTTCTGAATCAATGAGATTCACTTTCATGGGTGCTGGCACCCACCCGTTTGAACTGTCAGGGTGAGCCTCCCGTCTCACGGGTCAGGTACTGGGAGGCTCAGGGCCCTCCCTGCCTGAGTCCTGCATAGAGACCGCTCCCTGCCCAGGGAGGAGAGGCAGTGGGCTCCGCACCCCAGACACGCACACAGACGCCCCGAGAGGTGTGGGGAGACCACACAGAATCAGACGGATGGGGAGACGACGGTGAGGACTCAAGATGAGGAAGAAATAGGAAATGAGAGCACCTGCCATAACTATGACCTTCGTGGCAGAAAAAAGATCACCTTCTGTCTGTCTGTACATCATCTGTGCGTCCCCCATCCCTGCCTTTCTTTATGAATGCCGCAATCTCGAATTTCTATCGAGAAATTCTATGGGATTGCTGTAAGTGTATAGAAAGCCAGATGAAGAGTCACTAATTTCATCTTGTCTATTTCCTCTGTCATGACAGGAGCAACCAGCCTTCCGACAGATCCACAGAGACAGGAGGGCTCCCAAGGCGCCCGTTCACTCTGTCCGTATTTACACGTGCCAGCGCTTGTGGCTGCAGCTTCTGCTCTGGCAGGCGTGTGCATAGCTTCCTAATGCTCTGAGCACAACAGCACTTCTTAAAGGGCAAAATAAGTCTCTTTTTTTCCTTAGTGTTTGTTCAGTGCCTATACTTATATAATAATCCTACTAGAGAAACAAATTCATTTCCAGAAATTTACCGTAACTGTTCACAGATGCTCTGGAACACAGAGCTCTTACATGCCCCCTTCTGTAATTTTTAATTCAATGAAACATCATATTTACGGAGTCCCTGCCCTGTGACATGCTGTGGGCTGAATTATGGGGCTCGGGATTGGGCATGAAGATGAATCAGACAACTGTCCCTCAAGAACTTTCTTGGTTTGTTTTTCTTTCTATCAAACTCCAGTGAAATCACTGAGTTGTTTCATTAAACAAATATACTGAGTGCCTACTATGGGCAGAAATCGTAGTCAAACCCATCCCGAAGAAAAAAACAGATGAAGAAATATGGGTGTGGAGAAAATAAGAGCTGAAACACAGCAAAACCATTAGCACACAGAACCTGTCCCATTGACTCTATCTTCTTGTTAGGGAGGGGCCCTTTAATTGGCCTCGAGCTTCCCAGCAGCCCATGCGAAGAAGGAAACCTGATCACCCATGTATTCACAATATAAAAACAAACAGAACAAACTCTATTATTCTTACTGAAAGAACATTCTCTCCCTTATTCTCCCAGCACAGACTCCTCCATGGTGTGGTGCTAACAATGCAGGCAAACACAAGCAGGAAACCAAGTGTGATAGCTGTGTGTTCAAGCCCACAGTGCAAGGGTAGTGTGGTTAAGTGGACAGAATAGGGGGTATAAGCCTTGAAAGGCCTTGCAGAAGAGTTTTGCATCTCTAAGCAGGGCCCTGAGGTGGGCGTGGTTTCCTAAGAAGGACAAGGAATGGCACTCCTGGCAGAGGACACAGCCTGGGCAAAGACAGGACTTAGAAGGAAGCAAAGCGTCTTTAAACACACAAGTTGCCAGGGATGGCTACAGTGGAGAGCTCATGGGAGCAGATAAAGGAAGGCAATTTGGAAAATTCTAAAATTTCCTGAAGGGAGATATAATTTTGTATGTTGCATTTTGGATCAAATGAGGAGTCCCTGGGAGGTCTGCCATCAAAGCAGGGGTCTTCTTGGGCTGCTAGAGAAGGAGGTGCAGACCCGCCCCAGGCTGGGGAACTGCGGTCTAAAGATGTGAAAGAAGTGGGCAGGTCCAAGGCAGAGCTCTGGAAGGGCGGCGCGGACCAGCTGCGGAGAGTGACTCACTCCCTGGCATGGAGCCTTGACTTCCAATACAGATGCTGGCAAGGCTTGCTGAACGAGAACTACGTGCTAAGGATGGGGACAAGAAAGGCTTTGTGCTCCAGAGCCTGTGCGGCCAGGGTCCCCAGGACGAGGACAGATGCAGAAGCTATCAGACGCGGCGTGGTGGAGATGATTCAGCCACATGCACTTGGGGTCTAGATCATGGTTGCCTCAATGGCATTGACTGCACAGGCACAGAAGGGGTGGCCAGGTGCCGTGTCCTGATTGGGACAGAGAGGCAGGGCACACAGACCTGTAATTTGGTCACAACCCACCCAACACTACACCCAAGACTATGCATTTTACTGCATATAAATCACACCTCCGTGAGGTGAGATTTCTTTAAAAGAAGATTCCAGCCGACTAACAAAAGCAAAGAGAAGTTAGCCCTGCAACAAGGGGGAATTTGAGAATATAAAAATGAAGCAGAATATAAAAATCAGGGCGAAGTCTGGGCTGGGCTTTGGGGAAGCTGATCACAGGCAGTGACAAGTGAAGTTGGCCTTGAAGAATAAATACATTGGAAATTAAACCACCACACACAAAAAAGGTAGGAACTCTAATTTTCAGAAAACTCATTGCATTTTCAAGTTCAATCTCAGGCATCATGCAAATAAACACAAGTATACCTTTTTTTATTTCAGCTTGATATGAGGGTACAAGTGATGAGGTTACAATGTTTGCATTTGTTAGGGAAAGTCCCTGTGGTAGTTGTGTCCTGCACCCAGGAGGGGTGCCACGTACCCTCAGGTTGTGCCCATTAAGTGGGAGCACCCCAATCTCCCTCCCCTTCCTTTTCCCTCTTCCCTTTTCTTTCCATCTTCAATTGAATTGAGTTTTTCTCTTGCGTGGCTGTGTAATAGATTGTCCACTGGTTTCATATTAGTATCGAGTACATTGGCTACTTGCTTTCCCGTACCCTGGAGAGAGTGCCATGGCATCACAGCTCACAGCAACCTCCAATTCTTGGGCTCAAGGGAGTCTCCTGCCTCCGCCTCCCAAGTAGCTGGGACTACAGGCGCCCGCCACAACACCCGGCCATTTTTTTTGTTTTTTTTTGTTTGCAGCCGCCATTGTTGTTTGGCAGGTCCGGGCTGGATTTGAACCCGCCAGCTCAGGTGTACGTGGCTGGCACCTTAGCCCGTTGAGCCACAGGCGCCGAGCCTGCTTTTCCGTTCTTGTGATACTTTACTGAGAGGAAGGTGTTTCAACTCCCTCCAGTTTAGGCCAGTATATTCTTATAAAGAGACAGTGTCCAACTGTGTGGAAGAACTTGGGCTTTGCCACTGGACAGTTCTTGGGGCTTTTTTATTGGTAACATGGCACTGGACAAGTTATGTAATTTTTCTGTGAGTACATATGCTAATATCTGTATCATCTAGTAATAACCATATTATCTGGGCTTGGCATCTGTAGCACAGTGGTTATGGTGCCAGCCATATACACTGAGGCTGGTGGATTCCAGCCTGGCCCAGGCCAGCTAAACAACAATGACAACTGTAACAAAAAATAGCCGGATGTTGTGGTGGGCGCCTGTAGTCCCAGTTACTTGGGAGGCTGAGGCAAAAGAATCACTTGAGCCCAAGCGTTTGAGATTGCTGTGAGCTGTGAGGCCATGGGACTACCAAGGGCGCCATAATGAGACTCTCAAAAAAAGAAACACAGGCTTGGCGCCTGTGGCTCAAGCGGCTAAGGTGCCAGCCACATACACCCAAGCTGGAGGGTTTAAATCCAGCCTGGGACAACAATGATGGCTGCAATCAAAATATAGCCGGGCGTTGTGACCAGTGTCTGTAGTCCCAGCTACTTGGGAGGTGGAGGCAGGAGAATCAGTTGAGCCCAAGAGTTGGAGGTTGCTGTGAGCTGTGACGCCACAGCACTCTACTCAGGGCAACAGCTTGAGGCTCTGTCTCAAAAAAAAAAGAAAAGAAAGAAAAACATAATATGTGGCATTTGTGAGAATTAGGTGAGTCAATGAGTATGAAGATCTTGGTTAATGAGAAGTGTCCCTAAATGGAAACCCATGATTTTACTACATATCAAGGTCATACCTTTAGTATTAAAATAATTGCTAAAATCACACACTAAATGATAGTTATATAGTTATGTACTTCCCCCCCAAATATTGGATGTCTGGATGTTTTTAAAGTTGGTCTTCTCACCTGTGAATCCCTGGGAACCTCCTGAATTTAATGTAGGACTCTGAAGTGTCTGATGTTAAATTCAAGTGCACACAACATTCATCATGGCCATGTCTGTTTAAAACAGAAAACATCCTGACCACATGTGTGTGGGGCACACGTGTACATCATGTGTGCCGAGGGGCTCATTTTTTTCCCTCTTCAATTGAAAGAACACACGTGGAGATCATATGTCCTCAGCGACTGCGTGGGAGGCCGAGACTCACACCCCATATTCCAGGGAATCCTGGCCCTCTGTCTGGGTCTTGAGTCCAAGGAAATTTCAGACCCAAGAAACTGCTCATTTAAGCCCCGGACTTGTGTTGCTAACGGTGTGGCCCCCGTTGATCTTTCCTCAGCCAGATCCCTTGCATCAAGTTGGTTGCGTTTCTGCATCTGCAACGCTCAGCGTCTGCGGCTTCCAGATGGGATTTCCATGGAGACTTCCACGGGCGCCCTTCGCTCTCGTAGGGAACCGAGCCTGACTCAGCTCAGCAGAAGCATTGCAGGGAGGGAGAAGCAAATGGTGGAGACCAATTCAAGTGATGAAGGAATGTTTAGAATAATCTGCATCCCCCACTTCCAGAATCCTTGCCAAGACTGTCAGAATTCTACATTTTTTGTGGGCAGATGTTGGTTTACTATCCTAAAAAATTCTAAAAAGGCTGTGGGCTGGTCTTATCTTTCTCATGGGGGTGGGGAAAGTGGTGTCTTCTTATTTCCTTCTTGTCTGTTATTGATTTTAAAGACAAGAACTGTCCTGTAAGTGGAAATTGCAAATACGCTCAAGGGCTAATGAGGGGTGGATTTACTTCAGTAAAGTGAAGGTCAAATTAAAATGGAAGGGGGAATCTGAAAATCTTATTTGAGGCAACAGAGATGAGTAGGATCAGAAATTTCCAAATGCAGGAACTGGGCCCCATGGAGAGGAAAAAACGTGTGTCGGACTAGCTACTCCTCACAGAGGCAATCTGGAGAAGAAGGTGTTCTAGGAGGAAGTCACTATTTCTTCCTCCGGAGACATCCACCCCCTGTGTGCGCAATCCTATGACTAACCTTCACTGTTTAACCTTCAGTGTCTTTTTTTTTTTTTGCAGTTTTTGCCCGGGGCTGGGTTTGAACCCGCCACCTCCAGCATATGGGGCCAACGCCCTACTCACTGAGCCACAGGTGCCACCCTGACCTTCAGTGTCTTAAGCCAGGTAACCCTTTGAAGATCCCTGGTCTATATCAGATCTACCAAGCACTGACTACCCAGCACCCAGCACTCAGTTCCTCTCACAGCTCCCAAGTCCTCATCCTGGCTCACGTGCCATAGAGCATGGCTCCACTAGATTAGAGCTCAGCCCACTGGACTCCAAACTTCAGCTCTACCACTTAGTATAGAGACATCTCTGGAACGGAAGAAAGGCTGTGTATTCATTATAAACTACTGCCTGATAAATCATTCTGAAATGTAGTGGCTTAAAACAACCATGATCGTGTACATGGCATTCCATGTCATAATTTCTTTGGGACCAGGGATCCAGACAGGGTGCAGAAGGAATGGCATCATTGATTCATAACATCTAGAGTTTCGGTGGTGGACTTAAGACTCAGAATGGAAGCATCTGAAGATTTGAAGGGGTTGGAGGACTCCCTTCCAAAGTGGCTCACTCATGAGCCAGCAAGTTGGCGGGGGCTGCTGGACGGAGGCCTCTGTTCCTTTCCCCGTGGGCCTTTCCACAGGGCTGCTTGAGCATCCTCACAACATCCATCCAGCTCGGGTGATCCAAGACACCAAAGAGGAACCCTGAAATGACTCAGCCTCAAAGGCACACAGCAGCACATCTTTAGAATTCTATTGGTCACAAAGCTCAGCCATATTCAACGTGGGAGGAAAACATTCAAAGGTATTGTCTTAGTAGGCTCAGGTTGCTGTAACAAAATACCATAAGCTGGATGGCTTAGCAACAGACACTCATTCCTCACAGTTCTGGGGTCTGAGAAGTCTAAAACCTCTTCCTGGTTTGCAGATGGTCACCTTCTTTTTGTGTTACCCTATGGCAGAGACACAGAAGAGAGGGTACTGGTCTCTTCCTATAAGGGCAAAAGTAGAACCTCAAGATGAGTTTGTGAAGTGTTGCTGGCCTTCTTGCCCGTCTCTCATGTCAATGGGGAAAAAATAGCTCCAGTTGGCTGGCTAGTTTAAGGAGAAAAAGAGAGGCCTGGGGCAAGCATGAGTGCCCAGGTGAGCCCTAACTAGATCTGCCAACTCTTAACCAAGCTCCAGAGACGTGAGGGAGATTAAATGAATGGTGTGCTCAGCCATAGAAATTGTGTGGGAATGCTTGTTACACAGCATCACTGAGGTGCTAGCTGACTGATGCAGGTGTCAGTGATAGAATTTATCTCACAGGGCTGTGAGATTGCACGAGATAACCCAAGTGGTGTGCCTAAAGAACTATGTGCTGCACAGGCTGGCACACAGAGCCTCCATCTACCCCTCAGAATACAGGGTTGCCCTCCAGCCTCCTCTGCAGGACCGTCTCCCATGGTCCATGCACGCCACTTTCTCCCAGACTGTCTTGTCCTTTGCTGTACCCATCTTCATCCTGTCACATCTCCCCAGGTAGATCTGACTCATCACCCCATGTTAGAGCGATAGGGAGAAATGCTGCCTCCAACTCACCCCGTCCCTCCCTTTCTGGGAATGAGTGGTTGGTTATTTTTGGTTTTTTATTTTACATGTTTATTGCAGTCCAGGGCTCCTTTTGTCTCCCCATTAGGAATGAGTCATGGCAAACGATTCAGAAGAGGGATGAGGGGATGGACTGGCTGTCATGGGTTGCAGAGTGGGGAGCACAGTTTCTCTGAAAGGGGGCTGAGCTTTGAGGCAGCCCAGCCTCTCAGAGCATGCAGGGCTCACTCGCGCCACCCACCACCCAGCTCTCCACCTCTGCCCAGGACCAACCCAATCACTGCCTGCGCTTGCAGGCGGTTGTCACTCACAACACTGATACCACAGATATCACTCAAGGGACATCAGGAAAGTCCTGAGGAAAGGGTCAAAGGGGCAGAAAGCTTTGCACTGGCCCAACCTACAGAAGACTCCAGCCTCATGGTGAGAGCTTCACGTGAGACTCGCCAGGAGAGCAGCCAGGGAAGGGCTTCTCACCCCAAACATGGCAGATGTGTGGGGCCGGTGAGTCCTTGTCGCTGGGGGCTGTCCTGGGCACAGTAGGGTGCTGGCCAGGATCCCTGCTCTACCTCTGTTGCCAGCGGGGCACCTTGCTGCCATCTTGGTGCTCTTCTCTTGTAGACCAGCGTAGACGTCCAGGCTCCCGCCTGGTTTTGCTTTGTGCCTGGCCTCTGAGTGTCCGATGGGTCCCCACTGAGATGCAGGACCGCAGGACCCCAGGGACGCTCAGACACCTTGCATACTGAGAAGCAGGAGTCACAGGCACCCTTTGCACGACTGTGCTGTGCTGCTGGCCTCACCGACGTTGGGCCTGCTAAAATAGACCACCATGGAGCGGGGAGAGGGCTTAGACAGCAGGCACTGATTTCCCAGTCCCGGAGGCTGGGAAGCCTGAGATCAAGGGGCTGGCAGCTCCAATGTCTGGTAAGGGCTCCCGCAGGGGCTGACGGACAGCTCTCTGTACCCCAAATCCCCTTGCGGTGGAGAGCAGAGGGAGAAGCAGCAAGAGCCGTGCCATCTCTTCTCTCGCTGCGTCCACACCACCAAGGCCACCTGGTGTCGGTGGGTACAGGCTACCAGAAGTATTTATGGCCTGGTCATTGGTAACAAGAGTCTGCTGTCTCCTGCCCTGTACCGAAAACACCTTCAGAGTGTCTCAAGTCTCAGGTTGTGCACAGCTAATATCTTAGGGTGCACAAACTGCTGGGAAATAGCAGTGTTGACCTTGACAACGTGTCCCATAAGCAGGGCCAGCTCTGTGGGTCAGTGTGTAAGCACCCCAGCTCCCGCCTCACTCAGGAGGCAAGCTCTGAGGCATGTCCCACACTGTCCCTCTGGTCCCCAGGGAGATTGGACCCCAGGTGCCCATAGGCTTGGGGGGGTCCCCCTTCACACAACACCTGCCCCTTCTATCTCATCTCTCCACGCCCCTGCGGGCAGCTTGTGGGATTCCCTCCTCACACAGCTGACCTGCCTCAGGTCTGCTCGGGAAAACCTGAATCTAGACAGTTACCTAACTTACAGCCCAGCTGAGATGTGAAGGAAACTTGGATCAATTAATATTTTAAAATAATGGTGACTCAGAAAGACAGGGCACAGGCAGGCCTTTTTGCTCACCGCTGTAGAAGTTAACAGACTCTTCCCTCCCATGCTCTGAAAAGAGGGTGCAGCTTCGACACAGAAGACAGAGAAGCTCTAAATCCGGGCACCAAATTAGATATAATTAAGGTGTGTTTTTATCTCTCTGTGGTTCATAATGTAACACGTGCAAGCTAAATCAATTGCTCTACAAAACAGAAATCTGACCCTTCGGAAAATAATATCTTTGTGGAAAAGAAAGACATAGGAGAGAAGGGAACCAGCTTGACATCAAAGTCTCGATTACCTGGCGACAGGATCAGCGTTCTCAAGCAGAAAAGATTAAATATTGATCCTCAGCTGGGCAGGGAGGGAACGTGCTGTAGTTCTCTGTCCCCTCTCCCTGCCTCTGTGGGCTACCCCCTGTAGCGGGGGAATTTTCAACCCTCTCTCCGTGTCCATGACAACTCTCTCCCTCTTACGGAATAAATGATTTCTAGAAAAAGCATCTCACTGAGATCATTTGCCCTAATTGACACTGAAAAAAAATTATCACGCCCTCCCCCGGCAGAGAAAATATATCTTTACATAAGTGCAAATGAAGTTTGAATGTCAGAATTATGAGCTTCAGCATCAAAACTCAGTGCACACGTTCAGAGCTGAAATGACTCTCTTATGATCTCTTGTAGTCTCCGGTGGATTTGGTCTTAAATGTGATTTGTTTCTATTGTAACAGACGGGGAAGCTGGTATTAAATATAATAGATAAATGATGACAACAAAATCAGCTAAATTTAAAAATGTACTTTGAAAACGTGCTTCTCATTTTGCCTTTCTTCCGAGCACTCAGGCAGATCATTTCCATTTGGGGCAAGGACACACATCCGTCTCTTGCCGTAACTTCTTGAACTATGAAGTAGGCAATGGCGGTTCATTTCAGCCATTTTAATCTTTCTAATTCTTTTCATTCAACAACTGCCAAACCCTAATCCATATTCATAGGAAAAACATAATGGATTGTTCTATTAAAGTTGGGGGCGGGGAGGTGATGTTGTCAGCATCATGAGATGCTTCTGAAATAATGTTAGCTCTGGCATGAATTTCCACAGGGATTTTTTTTGCATATTTGCAGAAGCATACCAAGGTTACTGCTCTTCTGCTAATCATAAAATCCAAGGAGGACAAAGCAGCAAACTCTTATTATCAAGAGAGTTTCTAATCCTACTTCACCAAAGAAGCCAAATTGAAAAGGCCTCCCTTGGGGCGGCACCTGTGGCTCATCGATTAGGGTGCCGGCCCCATAAGCCGAAGATGGAAGGTTCAAACCCGGCCTCGGCCAAACTGCAAAACAGAAAAATAGCCAGGCGTTGTAGCGGGCACCTGTAGTCCCAGCTACTTGGGGAGGCTGAGGCAAGAGAATCGCCTAAGCCTAGGAGTTGGAGGTTGCTGTAAGCTCTGTGACGCCACAGCACTCTACCGAGGGTGTAGACTCTGTCTCTAAAAAAAAAAAAGAAAAGGCATTCCTTTTTTTTTTTTTTTTCCTGCAGTTTTTTGCCGGGTCTGGGTTTGAACCCACCACCCTCAGCATATGAGGCTGGCACCCTACTCCTTTGAGGCACAGGCCCTGGCCAAAGGCATTCCTTTTTTTTTTTTTTTTTTTTTTGGTAGAGACAGAGTCTCACAATGTCGCCCTCGGTAGAGTGCCGTGGCATCACACAGCTCACAGCAACCTCCAACTCTTGGGCTTAGGCGATTCTCTTGCCTCAGCCTCCCAAGTAGCTGGGACCACAGGCGCCCGCCACAACGTCCGGCTTTTTTTGTTGTTGTTTCAGTTCAGCCGGGTCTGGGTTTGAACCCACCACTCTCGGTATATGGGGCCGGCACCTTAATGACTGAGCCACAGGCGCCACCCCAAAGGCATTCCTTTTTTTTTTTTTTGAGACAGAGCCTCAAGCTGTCACCCTGGATAGAGTGCTGTGGCATCACAGCTCACAGCAACCTCCAATTCCTGGGCTCAAGCGAGTCTCCTGCCTCTGCCTCCCAAGCAGCTGGGACTACAGGCGCCTGCCACAACACCTGGCCATTTTTTTTTTTTTTTTTTTTTTTTTGGTTGCAGCTGTCATTGTTGTTTGGCAGGCCCCGGGCTGGATTCGAATCCGCCAGCTCAGGTGTACGTGACTGGCGCCTTAGCCTGTTAAGCCACAGGGGCCCAGCCGCCAGAGTAGATTTTTAAAGAAATTCATGATGCATCTATTTGCTATCTATCAGAGATCCACTTTAGATTTGAAGACACAAAAGGTTGAGAGCTGGAAAAAGATATTTCATGCAAATAGCAATCAAAAGAGAGCTAGAGTGGTATACTAACATTAGGTAAAACAGACTTTAAAGCACAAGTTGTCACAAGAGAAAAAGAACATGATATATTCCTAAAAGCAAGGAAATATAAAAATTATAAATATATACACACTTATCAAGTGTACTCCCCAATGTATGAAGGAAAGATTAAGAGAAATGAAAGTAGAAGCATACAGTTGGAAAACACTAGTTGTATATCTCAACATTCTACTTTCAATAAAGGAGAAAATAACAAGATAAGAGATCAGTAGTGAAGTAAAGGACTTGAGAAAACTATAAACCAATCAGATCTAACAAGATATATACAGAGCATTCCACCCATTGATAGCAAAGTATACATTCTTTTCAAGTAAACATGGAACATTCTCCAGAATAGACAATATCCAGGAGAGCCACAAAGCAAATCTCAATAAATTTTAAAAGACTGAAATTATCAAAGTATTTTTTCTGACCACAGTGGAATGATGGTAGAAATCAATAACAGAAGAAAAAACTGAAAAATTCACAAATCTATGGAAACCAACTCTTAAACAACCAATGACTCAAAGAAGAAATCATAAGAGAAATTAGAAAATATTTTAAGACAAATGAAAATAAAAACACAACATGCCAACACTTATAAGATGCAGATAAAAACGTGGTCAGAGGGAAATTCATAACTGTAAATGTCTATATTAAAAACAAAACAATCAGGGCAGCGCCTGTGGCTCAGTGAGTAGAGGGCCGGCCCCATATGAGGGTGGCGGGTTCAAACCCGGCCCCATCTGAACTGCAACAGAAAAATAGCTAGGTGGTGTGGTGGGTGGCTATAGTCCCAGTTACTAGGGAGGCTGAGACAAGAAAATCGCCTAAGCCTAGGAGCTGGAGGGTCCTGTGAGCTGTGAAGCCATGGCACTCTACTGAGGGCAACAAAGTGAGACTGTCTCTTAAAAAAAAAAAAAAAAGAACAATCACAAATTGATAACCTAACTTTCCATCTTAAGGAAATAGAAAAGGAAGAGCAAACTAAACCTAAAGCTGACAGAAAAAAAGAAAAAAGTAAATATGAGTAGAGATAAATGAAACAGCATTAAAAAGGAAAGAAAAAAATAAAATCAGAAGTTGATTCTTTGACAAGATCAACAAAATTGGCAAATCTTTAGCTAGAGTGACTGAGAAAGAAAATTCAAATTACTAAAATCAGAAATGAAAGCAGGGACATTGCTACTAACCTTGCAGAAATAAAAATGATTAAAACAGAATATAAACAGTTATATAACAATAAATCACATAACCTAAATGAAACAGACATGTTAAAAGCACACAAACTACCAAAACTAAATCAAGGGAAAAATCTAATAGACTGCTACAAATAAAGAGATTGAATCAGTAGTCAAAAATCTTACAACAAAGAAAACTCTAGGAGTCTATGACTTCCCTGGTAAATTCTACCAAGCATTTACAGAATAATTAACACTAATTCTTCGCAAGCTCTTCTAAAAAATAAAAAAGAAAAAATACTACCTAACTCATTCTATGAGTTTAGCATTGTCCTTATACAAAAATCAGACAAAGACATAACAAGGAAAGAGAATTATAAATCAATATCACTTATAAATACAGATGCAAAAAATCTTCAACAAAATACTAGCAATATAAATCTAGTAACTCATCAAACTGATTAAATGTCATCATCAAATGAAATTTATCTCAGGAATTCAAAGGTTGTTAAACATATGAAACTCAATCAATGCAACATACCATGTTAACATTACAAAGGAAAAAAATGTACATGAACATATCAATTGATGGAGAAAATGTCTTTGACAAAATTCAAAGCCTCTTCTTGATAAAACCTCTTAATTACCTAGAAGTAAAAGGGAATTTCCTCAACATGATCAACACACAAATCAATTTCATTTCAATATACTACCAGTGAACAATATGAAAAAGAAATTTAAAAACACCTAAAAGAAGTATCAAAATGAATAGAGTATTTAGGAATAAATTTAACCAAATTTAACCAGTGAAAAACTTTTACACTGAGAATTGTAAGATATTGCTAAAAGGGATTAAAAAGGACCTAAATAAATGGAAAGACATTCTGTGTTTAAAGATTGGAAGACTTATTATTGTTAAAATGACATTACTCTCCAAAGTGACGTCTAGTTGTAGTGATGTCTCTTTTAGAATCTCAAAAACTTTTTTTTTTTTGTAGAAATGGAGAAGCTGATTCTAAAATATATAGAATTGCATGGGCTCCAAATAGCCAAAACAACCTTGAGAAAAGCATAAAATTGGAGGACTGACACTTTCTGATTTCAAGATTTATTGCAAAGCTATAATAGTTTGGTACTGGCATAAAGATAGGCATATCACTGAAGGGAATAGAATTGAGAGTCCATAAATAAACCTATGTATTTATGATCAGTCAACTTCTGACAATGATTATGGCACCATTCAAAGGGGTAAAGGGCAATCTTTTCAACAAATGATGCTGAGAACTGGATATCTACATGCAAATGAATGAATTTGAACCCTTATCTCACACCATATGTAAAAATTAACTGAAAATAGATCAAAGTACTAAATATAAGAGTTAAAACCATACAACTGTTAAAAGAAAACATAGAAGTAAATCTTCATTATTTTGGATTTCGTTATGCATTCTTAGACATGATTTCAAAAGCACAAGTAACAAAAGAAAAAATATATTTATTAGCCTTCATCAAAATTAAAAATTCTGTATATACAGGAAGAAATAAGAGTAAAAAATCCTACAAAATGGAAGAAAATATTTGCAAATCATGTATCTGATTAGGAACATCCAGAATATAAAAAGAACTCCTACAACTTAACAATAAAAAGAATACCAGTTAAAAATAGGCTAAGGACTAACTAGACATTTCTTCAAAAATGATGTACCAGCAACTGACAAACACATAAAAGATGCCAAATACCATTAATCATTAGGGAAATATCAATTAAATAATAAGATCTATTTCAATGGATGGCTCAATGGATGGCTATAAGTTAAAAATTATAAATTGGGTTCATCTTTAGGTTCTCTATTCTGTTCCATACATCTGCATCTCTATTTTTTTTGTGCCAGTACCATGATGTTTTGATCACTATAGATTTATAGTATAATCTGAAGTCTGGTAATGTGATGCCTCCTGATTCATTTTTATTTCTAAGTAATGTATTGGTTATTTGAGGTTTATTCTGATTCCATATAAAATGAGGTACTATTTTTTCAAGTTCTTTAAAGTATGACATTGGTGCTTTGATAGGTATTTTATTAAATCTGTAGATCGCTATGGGTAGTATGGACATTTAAACAATGTTGATTCTTCCCAGCCATGATCATGGTATGTTTCTCCATTTGTTAATATCTTCAGCTATTTCTTTTCTCAGGGTTTCATAGTTCTCATTACAGAGAGCTTTCATTTCCTTTGTTAGATAAATTTTCAGGTATTTCATCTTCTTTGGCACTACTGTAAAAGGAATAGAGTCCTTGACTATGTTTTCAGTTTGACTATTGTTGGCATATAGAAAAGCTACTGATTTGTAAGTACTGATTTTGTATCCTGAGATACTACATATTCCTTGGTAACTTCTAAAGAGCTTTGTAGTTGAGTCCCTGGGATTTTCCAGCTGTAAAATCATGTCATCCATGAGGAGTGAGAGTTTGACCTCTCCAAACCCCTTTTTAATACCCTTGATCCCCTTCTCTTGCCTGATTGCAATGGCTAGGACTTTCATTACTATGTTGAATAGCAGTGATTACAATGAGCATCCTTGTCTACTTCCAGATCTGAGTGGAAATGTTTTCAATTTTATTCCATTCAATATGATCTTGGCTGTGGGTTTGCTGTAGATGGCCTCTATCAGTTTAAGAAATGTCCCATCTAAAACTATTTTCTTAAGTGTTCTAATCATGAAAAGATGCTGGATATTATTAAAACCTTTTACTGTATCAATTGATAGAATCATATGATCTTTGTTTTTTATTTTATTTATGTGGTGTATTATATTTATAGATTTACGTATGTTGAACCAACCTTGTAACTCTGGGATAAAGCCAACTTGATCATGGTGTATAATTTTTTGATGTATCATTGAATTCTTGTTTGCTAGGATCTTATTGAATATTTTTGTGCTGATATTCAAAGTGATATTAGTCTATAGTTTTCTTTCTTTGTTGGGTCCTTTCTTGGTTCGGGGATAAAGGTGATTTTGCTTCATAGAATGTGTTGGGGGAGGATTCCTTCTTTTTCTGTTTTGGAAAAGGTTATGTAATATAGGTACTAGTTCTTCTTTGAAGGTTTGGTAGAATTCTGATGTGAAGCCATCTGGTCCCAGGCTTTTCTATTTTGGGAGATTTTGTATAGTTGATGCTATTTCAGTGCTTGATATAGGTCTATTGAAAATTACTAATTCTTTCTGGTTATGTCTAGCAAGGTGGTATGCGCATATCATCATTTGATCTTTGATAAGCCTAGTAAAAACATACATTGGGGAAAAGATTTCCTATTTAACAAATGGTGCTAGGAGAACTGGCTAGCGAACTGCAGAAGACTGAAACTAGACCCTTACTTTTCACCACTAAGAAAAATTGATTGTCACTGGATAAAAGATTTAAACTTAAGGCATGAAACTATAAAAATACTAGAAGAGAGTGCAGCTATTGGCCTGGGACAATATTTTATGGGGACGGGAGGATCCCCTCACTGGCAATTGAAGCAAAACCAAAAATATATTACTGGGATCTGATCAAGCTTAAAAGCGTCTGCACAGCTAAGGACACTGTAAGTAAAGCAAACAGACAGCCTTCAGAATGGGAGAAGATTTTTGCAGGGTATGTTTCTGACAAGGTCTGAAAACTAGAATCCATAGAGAATTCAAACTAATCAATAAGAAAAGAACAAACAACCCCTTTTCTTTGTGGGCAAGAGAATTGAACAGAAACTTCTCTGAAGAAGATAGACACATGGACTACAGACACATGAAAAAAAACTCATCATGTTTAATCATCCGAGAAATGCAAATCAAAACCACTTTGAGATACCATCTAACTCCAGTAAGTGTAGCCCACATCACAAAATCCCCAAACTGCAGATGTTGGTGTGGATGTGGAGAGAAAGGAACACTTCTACACTGCTGGTGACTGCAAACTAATTCAGCCTTTTGGGAAAGAAGTATGGAAAATTCTCAAGGAACTGAAAGTTGACCTAACATTTGATCCTGCAATATCATTACTACGTATCTACCCAGATGAACAAAAATCATTTTACAACAAAGACATTTGAACCAGAATGTTTATTGCAGCCCAATTCACAATATCCAAGTTGTGGAAACAGCCCAAATGCCCATCAACACATGAACGGATAAACAAATTGTGGTATATGTATACCATGGAATACTATGCAATCATAAAAAGAGGGAGACTTTACTTCTTTTATGTTTACCTGGATGGAACTGGAACATATTCTTCTTAGTAAAGTATCTCACGAATGGAAAAAGAAGTATCCAATGTACTCAATACTATTATGAAATCAATATATAAACACTTATACATTCATATGAAGGATTAAATACAAAGATAGTCCAGAAAGAAAGAGGGGAGAAGAGAGGAGGGGAGAGAGGAAGGGAGATGTGAGTGGAGGGAGGGTATTTGGCAGGATCTCACCTAATGCACACACTTCAAGGGTACATTTCAAAATAACTAAGAGTGTATTATAAATGTCGTACCACAAAAACAAGTAAATGAGGTGATGCTTATGTTAATTAGTTTGATTTAAGCATTCCACATTGCTTATCAAATCATCACATTGTACCCCATCAATGTATATAGTTATGATTTAATAAAAATTAAGTTAAAAAATAAAAAATGTAAGTTAGCAAGTGTTTTCCTCCACATTTTTGGAACTATCAGACATTGCTGGTAGGAATGTAAGATGGCCCAGCCTCTGTAGAAAAGAATTTGGTCTTTCTTCACCAAGGTAAACATATAATTTCAATATGACTCAGAAATTTCACTTCTAGGTATGTACCTCAAATAATTGAAAACAGGTGCTCTAACAAATACTTGTCCCCAAATGTTCATAGTGGCACAATTCTCAATAGTCTATAGGTGGAAACAATGCAAATGTTCATCAATAGATGAAGGGATTTATAAATGAGCTATATTCATGCAATGAAATACCATTGAGACATAAAAAGAAATGAAGTAGTGATTTATGCTATAGTGTGAGTGGACCTTAAAAACATTATGGAAGCCAAATACAAAAGGTCACATATTGTATAACTCTATTTATATGAAATATCCAGAATAGGCAAATTCATAGAGATAGAAAATAGGGAGATTTGGGGCAGTGCTAAAAGGAGTAGGGCACCGGTCCCATACAACGGAGGTGGTGGGTTCAAACCTGGCCCCGGCCAAAAAAAAGAAAATAGGGAAATTCATGGAGAAAGCAAGCAGATTTGTGGTTGACAGACACTGAAGGGAGAGGACAAGAAGGAATGACTGCATAATGTGGGTGGAGCTTCCTTTTGGGGTCACAAAGAAGTTCTGAAACTAACTAGATTATTTTTAGAGTTTACTTTTCTGCTGTTCATTTATGAGATATAAACAAATGCAAATATATGTTCTTATACATATCTTTTTCATAAAATCTAGCATACTAATATAGTAATATACTAATCAGCACTTTATTTTTTCATTTGACTGTATATCCTAGAGATTCCCCAACATCAACACAGAGAGATGGTCTTCCTTCTCCTTTACATCTGAAATTCCTCTGCTGTGAAAACATCTTTATCTCTGGAGACCCATTGAATATTATTCTGCATCTCAAAAAGAATTTTAACTCCTTTGAAAAGTTCAACACTTTCCTTTCTTTATTTCCAATCTTAATAACCAGTTCTGCTCTTCATTAAGATCCTGAAATATCAAAATGTCCTCATAAGCAAACTCTCCTGTTTGGATTCAAATACAAGAAAATGAAGTTTCTTATCTTTCAGGTCTATGCAACTACCATGACCTTCTCACTGCTCCCTACAGAAAATATTGGGAGTTGGCGATAACAGTTGGTAGCTCAAAGAATGTGAGATTGTATAGTACATAAATCCTAACCATTGGCATCTTAGCTTTTTCTCCACAACTGAAGGCAAATAAGAAGAAAGAGAAATAATAGGCTATCTGTTACTATACTCTTCAGAATTTCCTAGAGGACGTTCCAAACCCCATTTTTGACTTTTTATCATGAATGCATCACAGTAAGATGGGTCAACCTTCATGGGACCCTCAGGGTTTCAAACAGCTTCTCTCTTGCATCAAAGGAAACCAGCAATTCCTAAGCAGCTTCATTGATTTTAATCAGAAAAGAAAGTAGTTAGTAACTTGCTTAAGTAAAGCCAATCAGACTCCAGATTTCAACAACCATGAAAGAAAGAAATGTTTCTTCTTTGGTATGTCTTCGCAGAAGTGTTTAATTTAATGGGTGAAGAGATGAAAAAAATGAGTTTGTATGACATACCATTGTTCATCATGAATATAATTCAGCAGTGATTCCTTGGCATAGAATCTTTTTGCCTACAAAATAAATTTCTTATAATTTAGCATTGCTGCTTCCTGGGTGGATGCAAAGGCATCTCTTACATTGGGATGAAAAAGCACAACCTCAGGCTGCCTATCTGAATCCCAGCAATCTTTCAAGGGCAGAGCAGCCTCCTCCTCTTCCATCACCTTTTTTGTGATGCCTTCTCATAATGACCTTCTTTACTCTGCATCACTTACACTCAGCTGCATCCACATTATCTGGCACGTAGTAGGCTCTCAAAAAGGATGTGTTGTCTATTGAATGAAGGTTATTATAGTCTACTGTTTAATGTTGTCTTCTGTATAATTAGTCCTCTAGAGAAACAGAACCAACAGGGTATGATTATTTGTGTGTGTATTTACATGTATACATGCATCTGTATATGTGTACATATGTATACATATATATATATATACATATACATACATGTTTGTTTTATTTAGAGATTTATTTTAAGAAACATGATCATGATGTCTCTGGAAAGTTTTGAATTCTGTAGGGTAGGTCAGCAGGCTTAAAACTCCGGAGTCGTTCTTAGGAATTTCTTCTTCACCAGGAAAACTCAATTTTTGTCCTTAAGTCTTTCAATTGATTGGAGGAAGGATTGTTAAGGATTAATCTCCTTAACTTAAATGCAATTGATTGTAGACGTTAACCACACCTACAAAACTACCTTTCTGTCAATACCTAGGCTAGCATTTGCTGAAATGCCTGTGTAAATAGCCTACCCAAGCTAACACATGGCCACCAGGTATAGTTGTGCAGGTTATATACTGCACAGTCCTGGCAGTGAAATTCACATCCTAGACTGTGTGATGGTAACTCTTGAAGTAACACAGTACACAGCTCTTCATTTATAAACAAAGATCTGACTGACATCCATCCTTCCATCTATCCATCCATCCATCCATTTATTACTCCAACCCCACTACTTACCCCTTTCAGCCATCTCTGGGGAAATTCATATTCAAAGCGTCTTTCATTTGAGGAGACCAAAATTGGGTAAGATAATCTGAACTTGCAAATACCTAAGATCAAGTTTAGCCACCTTTTTTTTTTTTTTCTGTAGAGACATAGAGACAGAGTCTCACTTTATTGCCCTTAGTAGAGTACCATGGCGTCACACAGCTCACAGCAACCTCCAACTCCTGAGGTTAGGCGATTCTCCTGCCTCAGCCTCCCGAGTAGCTGGGACTACAGCTGCTTGCCACAACGCCTGTCTTTTTTTGTTGTTGTTGCTGTTTGGCCGGGGCTGGGTTTGAACCTGCCACCCTCCATATATGGGGCCGGTGCCCTACCCACTGAGCCACAGATGCCGCCCAGATCAAGTTTAAAGTAAATGCCCTTCAATCGTTACTTCCCTCAGTGAGTAAGGTTATCAGATTTTTCCTGCAGGCAGATCTTGATAAGGGCTGAATGGCAGATAACATACATGACAAGTGTCCCAGTGACACATCACAAGGCAAAAACTTATGTAAACACACTTCACAAATTTCTCTAAAGCTAAACCTTCTCTTAATGCTTGGGTAAACTTTGATGAATTTTCTCTGGGAGGATTACTTGAAATCCAAATCTCTCTGTGAACATCTTGCTCACAGTATTTTTCTCTTTCTCCTGCTGACTTTGGCCTCATTCATTCACTTAGGATATGCTTGCGTGGCACCTGCCCATGCATCAGGCATCACACGATACCTTCGTCATTTCCCTCTTACAGTTAGTCTCCTGTCCAAAATGGCCAGTGTTTCTGAAACAGTAAACACTAAAGATGTTTATCATGGGCTGGACGATAAACATCTGGTTTGTTCAATAAGATTTAAGTCAAGGAATGATAGGACATTATTGAGTGGCGCACATGGAAGGCATCACACACTAGACACTGTACCTTGTGCACGCCATGACTATGACTCATGAAAAATGACGGAGAAATTAAAGGGCTAGTAGTATGACTATGCTAATAACACAGATGAGTAAAAAAAAGGGACAGATCTAAAACAATTCTAAAAGCTATATACTTCCTTTTAAATTGATTTTTACATAAAGTTTATATTATATGTTCTTTTTCCTAAGAATCTGGAAATCTGAGTGGAACTTAGGGAACTGGTCTTTTTAGTCTGGTGAGTTACTTTTGCCCCGAGCAAGACTGAAGTTCCTTTGATGAGTAAGACCAGGTTTTATCCAGAAATCTACTCCCTACATTGTTCCTAGATAGTTTTAGGGCTTGCTAGCTTTGGCACAGAGTGTGGAACACAATATAAGAAATGTTAAAAATTAAATAAAGGTCCTGGGGAATTAAGGAATTGTACCAACATTAAAAAGAAACATAGACAAAAAAAAAAAAAAGGAGGAAAAATAGAAAGATGCCTTTGTGAGTCTAGCTTTGTATTTTCCTTAAACGCCTCTGCAAGAATGTTGATTCTTATAACTTGCCACTTACATAATTTCATTTTTCTAATATCTGTGTTTCTTCTTATTTTACATTTTTAAAATTGAGATTTTTTTTTTTTTTTACAAAAGATAGTATCGTAGGAAAATGAAATATGGCAATTCAGTGCCCTAAAACTAACCTGTATCTCATCTGCTAATTGTTTCATATGTGTTTCAATCATATTTTCAATTGCTTCTCATGTCCATATTTTGTTTCTCTAAACAAAATTGTAAATTCTTCGAGGCAGAGTGAGTCCCTAGTCCCCAGTCAATTTACGTACATTGTTTTATTCTGAATTCTTTTTATAACACTGTGCAGTAGATTATACTTCCATTTTACAAACAAGGAAATCGAGGCTCAGGGAGGTGAAGTTACTTGCCTAAAGTACTATTGCCAACTTAGAAGCAGAATCAGAATCTCGCCAACAAGCCCAGGGTTGTAGGAGTAATTCTCTGCAGAGAGATGAAGGTGGGAGTCTATGTGGTTTTGACAAGGGTGGGCTCTAAAATTTACCCTGGAAATCTTGACTAAAATGTTTTTGTGGGTCCAGGGCACAGTTAGGTTCACACCTAGGAAACTCTCTGAGGGTAAAGCCACAGCTTGGTTAAATTGGGTGACTCACAAGTGTGAAGGTTCATATTTTAGCACCTGGCAATCAGAGGCAGAATTAAACCACTTAAACCATGAACATTGATGAGTACCCCTTAAGCCACTTAAACCATGAACACTGCTGGGAACTCAGAACTTTTACAAGGGCTCTAGACCACAGCACATATTAGACTTTTAATTGCACCGAAGGGGTAAATTACTTTCTAGCCTATCTTTGATTTATATTAAAGAAATATAAAGTGACAACTCCAGGCAGATGAGTAAGACTTTGTGTCCCTTCCTGGGGTCATTTTCTCTGCTATAATAGATTTGATTTCAGGAATATCTCTTGAAAAGCAGGTTCATTATGGCATTTACTGAATAGTTTTGAAATAGGGCAGTTATGTATGAGGTCCTGAAAGCTATAATATATTATAGATTTTATTAATACAAGCCTCAGAAACTTACAGAGATAAGAAAAGACAACTGTCATTACATACCTAAAATTCAATTCCTTTTTATTCTGAAAATTGCTTTTTGGTTTCTTTAGGAAAAATTATAGTTGTGCATAGGGAGTAGGGCTTAAGGGGAGAGAAGGGGAAATGTCAAGGAATAAATGACCTATCTTACTTCACTATTTCTCTACCTGGGAGAATTGACAGATTCTTCAGGACTTTTGTTTAATTTTTAACATTTCTTATATTCTGTTCAGCACTCTGTACCAAAGCTAGCAGTCTGCAGACATGATTGAAGAAATGAAAATGGAGGCATTTCACCACTGACTTGCAGGAGAAAGTGTTGGCAATAGATACATGGCTTATAGTTCATCTAACTATCCTGCCCCTTTAGTCAGAACTTTTAGCCTTTTGATTGCTTTATGCTTCATAGACTTGAAACAGAACATATTTATATTTCCTGCCTCTTTTACAGTTTTTCAGAACTTGTCTTTCCCCACATTTTGAGATATTTATAGTAATTCCTGAGGTGATGCAGTAACAGAAGGTTATGTATTAGTAATCAGATGCCAAGTGTCCACTTGTCAAGAACCTCCGAGCTAAAGGACTTTTTTCTCTTGATTCTACTCCCAAGCACCAAGATTCCCCACCACATTATGTACGATTTCCCTCCTTGGGAGTAGAAGCAAGAGAAACAGGAATTGGATCCACGTTAAACTTAACCTTTTAGAACCCACCTTCCCCCCAACCCCCCGAATTACATGATCTTTGCAGAGAGTCATGACTATTCTTGTTTACCATTGAATCCCCAGTTCCTTGCACAGTAACTGGGGCATAGCTGGAAAAATGTTAACTATCTGGTTGTTAAATAAATGCATAAGTGTGTGAGGCAGGAAAAGAATTCTGGCTGTCCTGCTCTCCATGGCACTCTCAGAACGTGTAGAACCTGACACTGGCAGATGTTCAGTAAGCAATAGAGATTTGAATGTTTTCTGGGAGCTTAGAAAATCAAGGCTTTAGGTTTTGTGAAAGTATGACTAGGTTGATTTTTTAAAGATCACATAATTTTTCAGCTTGATAGTTGGCAGAGTAAAGATAGGCCTGCGTTATTTTATGAATGGCCCACCACAAGGTAGTACCTTGGTAGATGCTGCCACCTTGCTTAGCTTTGAATGGGCCGATTCCTGACTTGTTTATTATAACTCTTTTTTTTTTTTTTTTTATTGAGAGGGATTCGCACTCTGTCACCTTGGGTAGAGTGTTGTGGCATCATAGCTCATAGCAACCTCAAACTTCTGGGTTCAAGCAATCATCTTGCCCCAGCCTTCTGAGTAGCTGGGACTACAGGCACCCACCACAACACTTGTCTCATTTGTTTTTCTATTTTTAGTAGAGATGATGTCTTGCTGTAGCTCAGGCTGGTCTCAAACCCTGAGCTCAGGGGATTCACCCGTCTTGGCCTCCCAGAGTGCTAGGATTACAGGCAGGCATGAGCCACTGCGCCAGGCCTCTTTTTTTGTTTGTTTGTTTTTTCTTTACAAAAAATAGTTTACTACACAAAATTTGAGAAATTTCTAAGCACACTTCAATTTATAAAAGTTCACCATGCCTTTTAAAGTTACAATTTGTTATACATGGTGATAACTTTCTCTTGAACAGCTGCAATTTGAGGATCATTTTGTGGGTAAATATTTAATAGAAATGAATAACTTAAAACCATTGAATTTACTAGGCCCTCTAAAATATTACCCTCAAAGATCCTACAGATTTTTATAGATTTGGGGTGTATTATTCAATTTTCAAGTCAAATGCGACTTGAAATGGTGGACTCTAAAACCTCAGCCCACCATATGAGACTTGTGTGTGGAACTTTGAGTCAATAAGTTTGTGAGCATAAAGTATGATTCTTCATTAAGTATATTCACAATCAATGTAACCCTAATGATTTTCTTAAGTTCTTTGAGCCTTTTTGCTTGCCTGTAACAGGGACATCTTTTTGAAGAAACAGTGGAAACAATTATAGGTAGATGGTACATCTGTTTGACAATATTAATCAATTGGTGAATACCAATTTGCTGATGAGTCAGCTCCTAGTGATGCATTTCAGATGCTTCGTTAGAGAGTTTTTAAATTCAAATATAATTATTTTCTATGCCATCTTTTAAAGGAGCCTATAGATGCAAACTCCAATACTTACAACTCTTAAACTCGAAGGTTTATTTGGTGCATAAGAAAATTTCTTTTAGCTGAGCATTATGGTAGGTTCCTATAGCCCCAGGTACTTGGAAGGCTGAGGCAGGAGGATCTCTTGAACCTAAGAGTTTTAGCTTGCTGTGACCTACACTGATTCCATGGCACATTATCCAGGGTGATAGAAAAAAGAAAGAAAGGAAGAAAGAAAGAGAGAGAACGAGATAAAGAAAGAAAATTTTAACATTTTCTCACAAAAAGGAAAGAAAATTTCTTATGTTTATGATTTGTACAAATTTTTCTCCTTTTTTCTTTCTGTTCCATGTAAAATAACTTTTCTAACTCAACTGTAGGGTTGCAGAGGACTTCGTTGCCTTGTTTTCCATCTAACATATAGTACTTTGATCTAATTAAAACATTTTTCTCAATGTGCTATCAAAGAAATTGTAATCATTACACATCAACAGCTTACACGAAACCACCATTTTGATGTTAGAAAAGAAACAGGAAACACTGCTTATCTCTGAGACCTCAAGATTTTCTAAGGACTTACCTACTCTACTGGGTTGATACTTTGACACTAAAGCCACCGTGTAATTTGTGGCACTTTCCATAGCTTAACCTAGTTTTTCACCAGACCTTTAACTTGGAAAGAATTTGCCCAAGAAAACATTTCTACTGCAAAAGTTTACATGCCAAGAAAATAGAGTAGAAAGTAAAACAATTCAACACCAAATAATAATTTGATAGTGTTTTTCAAATACTGCTAAATACGAAGAGGAATATTTAATACCGTATATAGGATTATACCTCAATTGCTCCCTGTGGGTGGTGAGTGCAGCCATTATTTTACCTGCTTCTTTCAGTTTATCACTGTTATCCAAATTATATCTGATAAATATATATTGTTTTAGAATGAAAAGAAGTTATGAAAGGTATTATTGGGGCTATGTTAAATGAAACCTTAACCTTAATCAGACATTCTATGTTGAGAAGCATGTGAACTGGCTTCCTAAAGGCCATCTACTCCAAACACCGTAATTTAATAGAGGAAGAAACCAAGGCCCAAAGAAGAAAAATGACTCATGTTTGGGGGTAGAGGTAGGTGGGGAGGTTGGAGGAGGCTGGGTTAAAATCTCAAATCAAAGCTCTTTGAGTGTTCTCAATGTAGTTAGTATTGCAGAAATCTTTTAACATGTATGTGATACGGGGATAATTTTAGTTGTCCAGATAAAAACTACTGTAAAAAATTCTTTAGGAGTTCAATGGAATGAAATTGAAAACTTAAAAAGCAAGATCAAATGTCTAGTCCCATTTGACTTGAATAATTGAATAAAATGACCAATTATAAGAAAACAAACTTCGTCATCCCTGGCAACAATTGAGATCATACACATCACACTGAGTGGGCTGCTTTACAAGGAAGACTAGAGTCCCAGTGTCTGCCTTCTCCAATGATGACTTGACCATTCCTCAGATCCCAAGAAAGGCTTAAACTCACAGACAGAAGAGCAGTGACTATATCTCTCCATGTAAAGGAAAAGGCAAAACAAGATTTTGACACTGCCATTTTGAGCCCCAAATGAAACACAGGTGTCCCTTCATATCTGTTGGTTATCTTGGTGAATGGAAAATGTTTGAAAAAAACGTATCTAAACATGTGCAGACTTTTTCTTGTCACTATTCCTTAAACAATTGCAGCATAACAACTACTTACATAACATGTACATTGCATTTGGTGTTTTAAGTAATTTAGAGATGATTTAAAGTATATAGGAGAATGTGTATAGACTATTTGCAAATACTATACCATTTGACATCAGGGACTGATCATCCATGGATTTAGATATCTACAGGAGTCCTAGAACCAATCCTCCATGGATACTGAGGGACTACTATACAAAAACCTTTCGAGAGAGTCCGTTTCTAAAATTTCACTTTGTAAATGAGCAACTGACATTGAGACATTAACCTGTTTGTTCTAAGATCACAGCCAGTAAATAGCACAGGTGAAATCTGAACCCAGGTTACCTACCACCTTGACAAGTGTTCTTTCCAATATAATATTTTCTACAACCATGAATTCCTATTTATAAGGAAATATAACACCCATTGCATAAAACAGTTGTAACAGAATGTTAGATTGCAAGTTTTGGATCAAGTGTGAAAGGTAAAGATAATGTCACAGACTATCAGATGGAGGTCTCAAAATTGTCAACAGCCAGTTAGAGAGCTGAGATGGACATCACTGGTGCCCTATCAAGATCCCCTTTACTGGGCTCCTTCGCCCCTTCCACAGCTGCTGTGACCACAGACACCTAATGGCTTGCAGCTGCCTTTTTGTCTGGAGAATTGGCCAGAGACTAGGACTGACTGATATGGATTGCCCGTGGCAGATCCCTTACCTCAAGGTGGGACTCACATTATGGTACAATCATGTTCCAGAGTTTCCCATGGATCAAGTTGAAGCTGGTCTCCCCCTGAGAACGCATTCTTGCTTAGCATCCTCCTCCTTCCCTACCATGATTTTCTCATTCCCTTTCTTCTTAATTCCTTCAATAAGTCACTTGAATAAGAATTAGAGTTGGCCCTTCCTCAGCTGTTGTGAGTACTGACTCCTAATGGCTTATAGCTACCACAGTTACAATTGAATTTCAGGCAAACAAAGAATAATATTTTAGTATAATTGTGTCCTGTGTAAAATTATGGGCATACTCATACAAAAAATTATTTGTTGTTTATTAGAAATTCCTGTGTAACTGAGCATCTTATTTTTATCTGGCAACTCTCAAAAGAATTCATATCTCAGATTCTGCTTCTATGGAACCTAACCCACAACAGCGTGTCATCCATATCAAATATACAAAAAGAACCAGTTGTGGGAAATCATATGGATTGTATCAAGGCATTTCATTGGAAATCGCTGTGTAATTCCCACCACCCTCTCACAGACACAAAATGGCATGCTATCTTCTGTTCCTAAGCTAGAGAGAGGGGCTTTCACAGGACCACCCAAACAGTTTCACATCCATCTCAGCAGCTGAAGCCACAGTGGAGCAATTTACCTGAGGGTAGCTTGGGCAGGAGGGTCCGAAATAAAGTTGGGGAACAATTTTGTTGTCCCTAATTGCAGTTAAGGAGATGTGGAACTCATGGGAGGAACTGTTTCCTAGAGGGTTGCCTGTGGGGGAAGGAGCCTCCAGCAGGTTGTAGAGTTGCATAGTTGTAAAGTTGACTGAGGGGGTTTCAGAAGTAGCCAGCAAAAAGAAAAGCCCAACATAGAAAAAGGAGTAGAAATGCTTCTCTAAAGGGCCAGATTGTAAATATTTTAGTCTCTGTGAGCCACACAGCCTCTGTTGCAATTATTCAATTCTGTTACACAAAAGCAACTGTAGGCAACATGTAAAAGAATGAGCACAACTGTGTTCCAATAAAACTTGAATCATAAAAACAGGCACTTGGTGGAATTTGGTTTGCCATAGTATATGCTAACCCTCAGGCCTCAGACAAAGTAGAGCCAATCAGAGGGGACCAGCAGGGAAACCTATAAAGAACCTATAATTTGCCCATGAAAGAGTCCACTTTAAATGTCTATTTTGTGTTTACATCATTCATGCAAAATAATTTCTGTTCACTCTCCATGTTTTTTCTCCTCAAACTCCAACTTTGGAATAGTCAGAAGCTGAGATTAGTAAACTGAGGTAGAGTGGAAAAAGTAGATGAAGTTAAATTTGGAATTTTCATAAAGGGACTGGATAATTTTTATTATTTTCAATTATTAAAATTATTTCACAATATGCAACTGTTTAAATATTTTATTGAGAATGTAATGTAAAGCAACTATGAAATTTTCTATTAATTACAAGTGACCAGAAAAGGCACAGGGCCCTGTTGGTTTTCATCTAGTCACAGAGGAAGAAAGAATGTTCTCCCTACAGTAAATTTTAAAGGGATAATGAGAGATAAAAATAAAGGTGCTTTCTTATTACATTTCATATGTTCTACTTGTTCAAGGAGCTTTTTACATTTGTATTTGCAGGTCCTCGTCCAGAATATAATCTTATTTCTGGCTAGAGTGCCGTGCCAAGGTTAGAGTGTTGTGGTGTAGTGCCGTGCCAAGGCTAGAGTGTCCTGGTGTCAGCCTACCTCACAGCAACCTCAAACTTCTGGGTTCAAGTGATCCTCCTGCCTCAGCCTCCCAAGTAGCTGAGACTACAGGCTAATTTTTCTATTTTTAGTAAAGATGGGCTCTCTCTCTTGCTCAGGCTAGTCTCAAACTCCTGAGCTCAAGCAATCCTCCTGCCCCAGCCTCCCAGAGTGCTGGCATTACAGGTGTGAGCCACTGCACCCAGCCTGGGATATAGTCTAAAAATGTTCCAGTGTTGAGGAATCTCCACAGAAGCCAAGAAAAGTGGCTCTGGAAAGTTGGTTTTGAATACCAATGAGGACTGGTGGTCACAAATGAGTGAGAGCAGCTGGCTAGTCAAAACCTTCCTGTTTCCTTAGATCTTTACCCCCACCTTTCCATCAGGAGTGAGGCAGGGGAGAGGACAGGGCCAAGAACAGGACCAAGTAAGAGGGTAAGAGCACAGCACACCCACTTCTCTAAAGGCAGTCTTGGGTTGGTGGGTGAGGGTAGAAACCACACCTTTGAAAGATTTGGTAAAATGTGACTTGACAGTCTGTACTTTAATGTCTGAGTTAAGACTGTCGCGTAAGCAGCTATCAGACTTTCAAGTACCTGAGAACAGAAAAGTCATGGGACCACCTTACTTTTCATCCAGAGGTGGGAAAGAAATATTCCTGTGGAGCCAGACTGAGCAACTAAAGTTACTTCTATGATCACAACCGATGAGTCCCATGTGCTCAACACCCTGGGCCAACAGATAAATGTGAAATACGGCAGGATTCTGGGAGGCCTTGGTGTGGGTCCTTCCCTCACTCTGCAGTCCCTTGCTCCTAAGACGTTTCTAGGAAATCCAGGGTGTCAGGACACACAGTTTGTCAAACACTGTTGCATATTGAACTCTCTTTTAATTAGGAGGCCCACAGGAACTGGCATAAAATACACTAAAACTGTGATTGTATCAGTGAATTACTGCTTGGCATTTTCCTCATGATGTGCCACAGACTGACATTGCAGCACATTCCAAAACAACACTGTGGCTCAGGGGTCAGCAGATCAGAAAACTTTTCCTCTAAAAGTCCAGAGAGTATATCTTTTAAGCTATTTAGGCCATGCAGTCAGTTTCCGTCCAAGTACGCAGCTCTGCTGTTGTACTTAAAAGCTGCTGTAGGCAACACATAAACATGGGTGTGGCTACATTCTAATAAACCTTTATTTACAAAACCAGGTAGTCTCCCATGGACCATATATAGTTTGCTTACTATATATACTGTTGTACTGTGTTGAAGCAGTCATTCCCTGTTTTTCCAATAATAATCCCTATTTTTTCCTTTAGAATGCCCCTTCTGCATTAACTCTATTCTCTGCTGGTGTGGTTCCAGTGGTTCAAGCCCCACTGCTCTTGATCCATGGATGGACATGAGACTCAGATCTAGACAGATGTTGTATGCATCCCTATATCCACTACTATTGACTTAGGAGTAGGTACATAAACCAAGGCAGTTGAATTATATTAAGGAACTTTTGCTTAAACAGCTTTAGATTTTAGTCTGAAAATATTTATGCCTGAAATGTTTGGATTAACACAAGAAAGGATTTGCCTGTCTTTGATGGGATTTCCTTAATATAAGAATCTGTGTTTCCAAATCTTTTGCAGGAGGTGGGAGCTCCAGAGACAACCTTGACTGCAAAGTTGCTCCCATCAAGGGTGAGGGAGTTGGGGTATTTACACCTCTGCATCTGTCAGCCCTTGGTTAATGTCCACCTTGCTTAGGAGAACTTAAATTCCCAGGCTCTTCCAGTATTCAGGGCAGCAGCAGGCAACATTGGCTTCAGAGCTTAGAGGCAAAGAAGTACAGGTGCTGCCTGTGGGAAGAGAAAGCACACCAGGTAAAGGTGTATGAGGGCTACAAGGGTGTAGAAAACTGACAGTTCATCATATTATACCTCTAGAGAGAAAAGTGGATAAAGAAAGAATTAAAGGCAAGAGATGGGAAGAATATGAGGTCTCAGCACAATTTATAAGCCTATGCCCACTATTCCTGAAGCCCTAATTTACCCCTGGATTTTGCTGATATTTAGCGGGGCCAAGGAGGGATATCTCCCTTTAAGTTTTCTATTACCTGCAAGCAAGTGTTTTAATTGATGGAGTCACACAATTGATAACCCTTTGCTAGAACACCAAGTGGGGGAGAAAACAAACCTTAAAAGTTGGTGTATTGCCTTCAGACCTCAAATCTTAGAAATAACTTCTCAGGTGGTGCCTGTGGCTCAAAGGAGTAGGGCGCCGGCCCCATATACCAGAGGTGATAGTTTCAAACCTGGCCCTAGCCAAAAACTGCAAAAAAAAAGAAAGAAATAACTTCTCTCAACTGGACTTTTGTGTTTCTATTTCTCTTCTTAATAACAGTTCAATTGAAGAATTGCAGGGGTAGGAGTCTTTCTCACCCTTATAAAAATCTAACTCTTGGGAAGGTGGGGAGTGCCTAAAATGTCTGACCCCAGTTGCAGATGAACCCCAGGTACACTCGAAGCCTTAATAAATAATGGAACACAAGTAGAAGAAAAGGCAAGAAATGTGGGAAATGTGATATCTCAGTTCCAAGGCCCGGAGGACCAACTTGGCAGTCTTGGATAGAAACAGATTAAGTGTGAGAAATCACTCATCCCTAATATGTAGTCATTTCATAGACTTGGCCATTGCGAGAAGCCTTCAGCCTCAGTGAGTCACAGACAACAAAAATGTGCATTTTTTCACTTCAGAGGATTTAGCCAGTTGATTAGCTACAAAAAGAGGGAGCTTGGTGGGTAAAAGACTCAGCTTTCACTTCAGGGAATTCTGGTTAAGCCCTCCAAGAAACGGAGTTCAGTCTCAGCTCTGGGACTCACATGGATAATAGCTCACATCAGAAAACCACAGTAAAGGATTTGGCAAGCGCCACCAGGGCAGGGGGCTGGGTGGGCATGGAGTTGTGGGAAGTCTCTCCCCCCTTCCTCATGGTTAGGGAAGTTCTTAGAGATACGGCAGAATAAGTGGAGGGTATTGGAAATCCAGCAGTACTCCTGGTTTCAAATTGCCTCAGATTTTTAGGGGAACAGAGTACGTGTGGCACCCACGAAGAAAGATGATGGCCATGAAAATATTCTTCCCACTTCTGCATGTTTATTTTTTCCCTCACTTTTATGGGAACCTACTTGGCAGTGGGACAGGAAATCAGGAAAGCACAGAGATTCACAAATGTCAATATATTTAGGGCCAAATTTACCAATAGGCAGATTGAATTAGGAGTAACCATAAGAAATCACTCATATTTGGCCTGCAAAGATGAATATTAGCAAAAGAGGGTTACCAACAGAAAATATTTTTTTTGAAATGCTTTAATGTGAAATAATTCTCAAAATTATTGAAGAAGTCCTAAGAATTCTGAAAAATCAGAATGCTGAATGTTTTTATGTTTTCTAGAATGTACTTTATTGTTTAGTATTGCCTTTATTTTGAGTTATATGTTGAGGCAAGGGTGGTAACAGAAATTTTTTTAGAACTTGGATATATAATGATCCCATTTGATCTCTAGTCATATTCCTAGCATGAATCTCTGTAGGTATTTTTTCTAATGTTATCATTCCAAACATTGAATAAAGGACCCTGACTCCACCACTTAGTAACTAGCAGTTGCCACAGATATAAGATCTTAGATCTCAAGTCTCAAAAATCCCTTTTCTTATAAAATAAGATAATAAAAGCGTAGGTCTTATAGGGGTCATTTTGAGAATTAACGAGATAACCCCTGTAAGGTGTGTTTGTGTATTAAGCACTGAATAAATATTATCTAGGATAATAGAATTAATTGCTATCATCATCATCAATATGACAAGGACAGGTGTGGACAAAACTGAAAGGGTAGAGACCATTTTCCATATTCAGTCACCCTTCCAAGCCCACCTTAGAGCATTCATTCCTCTGGCAACAAGGGAAGAACAAGAACTTGGAGTTAAATATCTGAGATCCTGTCTCTGCATTGCCAATTCTGAACTGCCTCTGAGCCTCAGTTTCCTTATCTGTAACACTGAGGAATATCTATCAGATATTCTTCTAGTAGACATTAAATATAAAATTTATGCATACAGTGTGCCTGGTATGTAGTAGGCCAGATAAGTGCCCTACCTGTTTCCCTTCCATTTAGTGACCCTTTTTCCCAAAGCTCAGCTACAATTTCTTGGCTACCTTATGGCCTTGTCTTTCAGGTAGGGAATGAACCTTCTTCTCTGTCCCCTATAGACCCTTATCCCACATAATCAAAACCTTGGCTGTCCAGGCCTTGTTTGCTATCCTTCAGTTTGGTGGAGCAAAGCAGTAAAAGTATGAATGACATCCATTTATTCAAGAAATGTCCTTGATTATCAACTAGGTGCCAGCTAGAGAGGACACGAACGTTGAATAAAACAGACAAAAATCTCTTCCCTGAGTGAACTTACTTCCACAGATCTCTGTGAAGTTTTCTATTAGGAACAGATAACAAGGTAAACGGCATATAGTATATATACATTATTGATAGAATGTGAGATGATGATAAAAATCTTCAA
The DNA here is from genome assembly GCA_963574655.1 of Perodicticus potto. NCBI lineage: Eukaryota > Metazoa > Chordata > Mammalia > Primates > Lorisidae > Perodicticus > Perodicticus potto. The sequence continues at coordinate 18,774 of CAUYRH010048443.1, read as the reverse complement.
GATAAAAAATAAAGTGAAGAGGGATAGGAAACCTGTCTGTATCTATATGTACGTTTGTGTATTTTAAAGAGATTGCCCAGGAAGGGTTGACTGGGAATTTAATTTTGAGGACAGCCTTGAGGAAGATGTGTGGGGAGAGGTGCCTTCCAATTCTCCAATCCTGTTAGATAATACACGAACTATGTAATAGTGGTTTTGTATTAAATTCAGAATTATTAGCTTGTACTTCTAAATCCATTCTAAGGTTTATTCACCTCTGATAATATTTCTCATACTGCAAATGGAATTAAAAACTAGTATTAAGCAAGCCAGATTAATGCTTAACTGCTCCTGACATTGTAATATCAGTGGAAATGTCCATTTCCACTTAATTATAGCTATAAGCATCTTGATTTTCAGTGTTCACTGCTCTACTTTTGGTCACCATGCTTTTCTCTCAAGTCACGGACTAGAGATGAGATTTTGAATCTAGCTGTACATTTAACCTCAATATTATTGGTTTTCAAACTATTGTTTGTCACCTGAAAAGACTCTGAAACCCAAATTGCTGGGCTTCACCCCCAGAAATTCTGATTCAGCATTTCTGAAGAGTCCCCAGGTGGGGCCGAGTTTGAACCTGCCACCTCCGTATATGGGACTGGCACCCTACAACTTTGAGCCAAGGGCGCCACCCCCCCTTTTTTTTTGACACTGATCATTTTTAAAGGGGGCAAAGTGTGATCAGAGGAATCAGAGTTTTGGGATCCACAGAAGGAGATACAGAAGGTAGGAAGTTAAAATAATGGCCCTCAACGTCTCTAACTCCTTTGCTGCCACTCCTTCTATTAAGAGATGGAATCTTTGTTATCTCCCCTTTGAATCTGTGCCAGCATATTGCTTTGACCAATAGAATATGGCAGATTTCATGTAGTCAAGTTCTGGAGCTTGCATTAAAAGATCTTGTGCCCTCTTGAAGCCTTGAGATCACTGAGGCATGAACAACCCAGAGCTAATTTACTGGGAATGAGAGGGCATGTAGCGGATAAGGTTCCCCTTCCATGAGCCAGCAGGAGGAGCCACAGACAAGTTTACAGAGGAAGTGCCGAAGAAGGCTTCCTGGATTTTCTTTCCACGTTGGTGCTCTTTGCCTGCTCCAGCCCCATTCACTAGCAACTTCTAAGAAACCCCAGTTACAGATTTCACATGGAAATGCTTGCCTGGCATTGGAAAGTCCCACCTTTACCTGCAGTCAGGCAGGATTCAGTATTGAGCTGAGTCAGAGTGCTATGCTTCCCTACGTGCACTGTAGGCCATGAAATCAGCACCATGTTGCTATCATAGTACCATATAGAATTATTCCTTTTTCATTTCTCTTATAACCATCAGGTTAGTTCAAGAAAATTTACACTTGCTAACTTACCTTTAGATTAGCACAAGGACAGACTTTTGGCAAAGAAATCTGGCAGCCAATAGTATCAAAGCAAGATCTAATGACATGGTTTTATTTTCATTGAGTGTGTGTATTAGTATATGTATACCTACTTATGTATAGCCATTCTGTTTTTCATGTGTTCATGATATGAAGTTTGCTTTTCAAACAAATACAATTTTAAACTATACTGACTTAGGAAAAAATATCAAGCATAACAAGTGATAGCCTAGGAAGTAAACCTATGTGGCAAAAGCTGTAATCACAGTAAACAAGCCCAGGTTGAAATTTTTTAGGTTGGCATACAGTGCTAAGATGCGTGTTCTAACACCTCCCAGACCTCTCTCCCACCTCCACACTTCCCTCTTCAGAGCATGCCCAATGGTCATGGGACAACTGACCTGGCTTTCCCTACTCCTTTCCCTACATCTTCTCTTCACTCCAGGCTCTGAGGAGAGGGGATGTTCTAGGGATCTAGAATATGGTAGAGAGAGGAACCCTGGCTCTAGTGGAAGTGGCAACATTCTCCAGTCTCTTCCTTCCCATTAGCATACGAGCCTGACTTTAGGGCTGGGTATGTCTTATTCTTGGGAAACTCCTCAGGCTGAGAAGGTCTGGTGACTAACAGCTAAACCCAGCTGTAAGCCCTAGAATGTGAGAAAGACAGTAGTCAGGACACTTGATAGTGTCAGATCCTGCTCACCCATCTAGGAAGGCAGCGGACACAGAGGGTGAATTCCCAGCTCAGGACTGGAAATGAATGATTTATAAGGATCTCTCTTATGGTACATTTGTGTGTCTTAAAAAGGCATACATTCATCAGGAATACAGAGGGTCAGGAACTCTCACTATTTAAGCAGTTCATATTTAGTCTTTTGTATGTGCTGTTTCACACTCTGGGGATATAGAAGTAAATGAGACAGATAAGGGCCCTGGTTTTGTGGAGATGGCACTCTAGTGGGGGAGACATAAATGAAGTACACAAAATAATGCATGGTATAAAACCAGGTAGTATTAATAGTTGTGAAGAAAAATTGAGCAACTTAGGGGATCAAAATTGAGCCTATGTATTCTTTAGGGTATATGTGTGTAAGGTGCTAGCTTAGCTGGAGTGGTCAGAGAAGTCTCACAGATGGGGATACACTTGAGACAAAGTAACTCTTTGATAGAGGCTAAAACTGACAAAATTGGGGTCAGCTTCAGACCCCAGACATTATTTAACTTGATGGAATGCTTGGTTGGCCATTTCACATAAAACCTAGATTTTTTTTGGCGTTTTTTTGAAAACCACTGAGACTTCAGTCCTACGGGAGAGCACATTACTGCAGTGGGTGACAGCTGTCATCCTTCAACAAGGTGTGTGCCCTCTAACTCACCTTCCTCTCATATACTTTATCTGTCTAGCCTCTGTGGAATGTGGATATTTGAATTCACTGATCTTTGCCCTGAGATCAGAAAACAAACAAGAAAAACCAAGTATGATTTCTGCCTCCAAATATTATTAGTAAAGCAGTCTCTACTGTATTTTACATATACATTTGGAGGACTGTTCTGTAGCCTATTTGGAAAAATGCATTATTTGGTGGAACAAATATTCTTTCTTTTTTTTTTTTTTTAATTGTTGGAGATTCATTGAGGGTACAGAGAACTAGGTTACGCTGATTGCATTTGTTAGGTAAAGTCCTTCTTATAATTGTGTTCTGCCCCCAAGAGGTGTGTCACACATTGTGACTCCCCATTCCCCTCCCTCCTTCCCTCTTTCTGCCCCCCCCCCATACTCCCCCAACATGTACTAGGTCAACAATTGTACTTATATCAGAATTGAGAAGAAATATATCTGAACAGACCAATTTCAAGCACTGAGATAAAAAAAACAATAAAAAATCTCCCAACAAAATAATGCCCAAGTCCAGATGCCTTCACACCAGAATTCTGTCAAACCTTCAAAGAAGCACTTATACCCATACTGCAGAAACTATTCCAAAAAATTGAAAAGGAAGGCATCTTCCTCAACATGTTCTATGAAGCAAACATCACCCTGATACTGAAACCAGGAAAAGACCCAACTAAAAAGGAGAACTTCAGACCAATTTCACTAATGAATATAGATTCAAAAATTCTCAATAAAATCCTAGCCAATAGATTACAACTTTTCATTAAAAAAGTCACATATCATGATCAAGTAGGTTTCATCCCAGGGATGCAAGGCTGGTTTAACATACATAAGTCCATAAATGTAATTCACCATGTCCACAGAAGCAAAAAACAAAGACAATATTATCCTCTTGATAGATGTAGAAAAAGCATTCAATAAAATTAAGCATCCTTTTCTAATTTATTCATTTTTTGAAGAAAATAGGCATTAGTGGCACATTTCATAATCTGTGCCAATAGCTGATGACACACCAATAGCTGATATTATACTGAATGAAATAAAACTGACTTTTCTACGTAGAACTGGAACTAGACAAGGTTGTCCTCTATCACCACTGCTATTCAGAATAGTGCTGCAAGTTCTAGTCAATACAAACAGGCAAGAGAAGGAAATAAACCGCATCCACATGGGGAAGTCAAACACTTTGCCAATTATATGATCTTATACTCAGAGAACCCCAAAGACTTAACCCCAAGACTCAAGTGATCAAAAAATACAGTAATGTCTCAGGATATAAAATCAACGTCCACAAATCAGTAGCCTTTGTACATGCAAATAACAGCCAAGATGAGAAGCTAATCAAGGACACAATTCCCTTCACAGTAGCGTCAAAGAAAATGAAATACATAAGAATATACCTAACAAAAGAGATGAAGGGCCTGTATAAAGAAATTTCCAAAACACTAAGCAAAGAAACAGTGGAACAAATATTCTTGATGTAGAGACTAGGGGAACTCGGAGAAGACAGAAACAATGTAATGAAAGAAATGTCTCCTGCCCTCAAGAAACTCACAGTCAAGAGGGTAAGATGGATATTTGAAGAAACAATTCTAATGTTATAACAGAGTGCAGTGGGGGTACAATACAAAGGGGGCTACAAAGAGGAACACTAGCCCTACTTGGGGAGCATGAGGGAATGTACTCCCAATAGATGTACCCCTGAAAGTCTGGAATAAAAATGGAGACAATCAAACTCTACTGGGAATTATGATGGGAGTAACGGGAGCATTCTAAAAGAAAAATGCATGACTAGGGCATGGAGGTGACAATGAGTAGGGAACTACCCCTGTAACTGGGATTCCCCCAACTCCACCCTTACCTTCATCCTACCCTCTGTAAAACCTTACTCTCGGGAGGTTGGAAATTTCCTTTCTTACAATCTCATTTTTATCGAAGGTAAGCATGAAGCAGGCATCTTCTTTGGGAGAAACATCAGGTTCTGTTCCCTGTTCTTGGAGAATTTGGGGTGATGCTTAGGTGGGATATTGCTTTGAGTTTTTCACTTCTCTCCCTAATTCTGTGAATGCCTCAAAAGGCCAGTTGACCAATGGTTCCCAGCACTCTCCACACATCAGCACATAGAGTCACCGGTAGTGTTCCTGTCATCTATTGATCATTGGTCCCCAGTACTCTCCACACACATCAGTGCATGGTGTCACTAGCAGTGTTCCTGTCATCTATTGACCAATGGTCCCCAGCACTCTCCACACGTCAGTGCATAGTGTCACTAGCAGTGTTCCTGTAATGTATTGCTGCATTACAAAACATCTTCCAATTTTTTCTAAAAGAAATAATATCTTGCTCTTTGCCTAGAGTACAATGACATCATCATAGCTCTCTGAAGCCTCCAACTCCTACACTCCTTTCACCTCATCCTCCTGAATAGCTGAGATAACAAGGCACATGCCACCACACCTAATTTTTGGGCGGCACCTGTGGCTCTGTCAGTAAGGCACCGGCCCCATATACCAAGGGTGGTGGGTTCAAACCCGGCCCCGGGCAAACTGCAACAAAAAAGTAGCCAGGCATTGTGGCGGGTGCCTGTAGTCCCAGCTACTCGGGAGGCTGAGGCAAGAGAATCACCTAAGCCCAGGAGTTGGAGGTTGCTGTGAGCCATGTGACACCATGGCACTCTGCCCAGGGCCATAAAGCGAGACTCTGTCTCTACAAAAAAAAAAAAAAAATTGTTTTTTTAAAATTCTTTTAAAGATGGTGTCTTGCTGTGTTGCCCAGGCTGGTCTGAAACTCCTGGCCTCAAGCAATCCTACTTTAGGTTCCCAAGATGGTGGGATAATAGGTGTGAACCACCATGCCCAACTGATACCCCCAAATTTAATACCATAAGTCAGTAATTTATTTTCTCTAGGCTCTGGGTGTTGGTTGAGCTCACTCAGATGGATCTCCTTTGGGGTCTTTCATGTAGTTGCAGTCTGATAGGGTTGGGGCTGGAGTCATCAGAAGACTCCGCTAGGCTAGACACCAAGATAGCTTCCCCACTCATACACGTGGTATCTACTACTTCAATGTCTGTTCTTAGACAGCTAGTCAAAACAGTCACAAGCCAGCTCAAAATCAAGTGCAGGAATAGATACAATCTTCAATGGTAAGGTGTCATGTGTGTCCTCAGAGGAAAGGAATTGGTAGCATCTATGGAAACATGCTACCCCAACAGCATAGGGCAGCATCCTTCCAGTGCCCAGACAAATTAGGACTTTTTTAGGTCATTGGAGAGAGTTCCAAGGTTTGGGACTTCTAGGATTCTTCCTTCTGGAGGATTTTCAGGAGTTGTTACCCCTAAAAGTGTGAGCTGTCACTGTATTTATCTATTTAACTATTTATTCTAACTCATGCATATACACAAATCTATATTTTTTTCTGTTTTAATATATATGCATATATATTTAGAAAATCATTACTACCTTTTGAGACTACTTCAGTGAAGCATGGCAGAGTTCTTCCTAGATTTCCCCTTTTTCCCCCTAGAAGTTCCCCTTGTAACCTCTTTCTCTGATAATGACAAATCTGGCTCTCATTATCTATCTACCTGTGTACCTATATACCCATCTATCCTTATTCGTTTAATCCTAGTATCGTTTTAAAGTATCGTTAAAATCAGCAGCAATATCTGGTTAGTTCTTCCTCCAGTACACTTCTGGTCTCCCCCCAAAATATATATACATAAATATACATGTGTGTTTATTTATTTAGCCATGTATATATCTACTTGCCAACTGAAGTTATCCTAAAAATTTCCTGGAGTGGCTGTGAGACATAGGGGAAAAACCATGGTCTTGGCTCTAAATGAGGCATGGACTTGCCTTTAGTTTTTGTCATACAACTTAGCTGGGCATATTATTCCACCACACAAACTAGCTTGGAAAATTATCTTTCATTCTCTTTATCGGAAAAACGAGGATAATAATATGTAGTATTACCCTAAAGATTAAATGCATTTATCAATGTCAAATGCTGTCATCGTGGGCAGTAAGTAAATGGTTGCTAAGGCAATGCCAGAAAAAATAGGTCCCTCAATTGAAACCTTTTTAGAAAAAGCCTTGTGTTAGTTAGGATTAGATTGTATTTTTTCTGTGACAGAAAGCCCCAAATAACTATCATTAAAACCAGATAGAGTTTTTCTCCTCTACCACATGAAAGAAATCCAGGAGTAGGCAGTACTAACCAAATGTAGTTCCTTGCTAATCGAGGACTTAAGCTGATGTCACTGTAGTGTTCTAAAGGTGATTTCCTAGTTCTCTTCCTCCTTGTACGCTTGTTGGTTGAAATTCTTCTGTAAGGATGAGTTGCCACCCCTTCTTTTTCCCCCTTCCTTTCAACATGCCCCTTTCTTTCTTTCTTTCTCTCTTTTTGATAGCACGGCCTTACTTTATGGCACCACAGGAGATTCCAGGCTCATTTTGTATTTTCCTTGCTCTAACACTGGAATCAAACATGTCTGTGATGAGCCCTGGCTTCTTGTATTGTAAAATGGTATTTAGAAACTGTAGCCTCACTGTGAGGTGTGTTTATTGCTATCGAGCTCTTTTTGCTTCTAGGACTTGTAAGCAGACTTGACTAGGAGAAATAGATAGACAGAGATCTATTTATCTGTTTATCTATATATTCTAACTCATACATATAAAAATATATTTTCTGTTTCTATATATATGTCTATATATTTACAAAATCATCAGCATATTTTGAGATCTCCCATAGGCCCAGAGATTCAGGTTCCTTTTAGGGCTCTGAGTCCTTAATGTCCTATGAACCTGAGAATTTAATTTCTGTTGCTTGATTCCTTTTTAGCTTGGAATTCTTTTATAAATGACAACTCTTCTAAATATTTGGAAAATTGTAGACTCAAAATTGTAGACTTAAGGCTTTAAAAAGCCTTAAATTGAACTTCAATATTGCATGAGAATAGATCAGAAATTAAATAAGGGAAGCATACAGTTGATTTAGCAGCTGAGAAGGCCAAAATGGAGTGTGAGGAGAGGTGATATGTAAGTTGAGAAAAAAATATTAAAATATGTATTTTATATTTGGAAAGTAAACCACCCCTTTCCTTATTATAACTTAAAAAGTGAAATGCAATACTTTGTTTTTATCTGACATTATATGCAGGAAAGAGAATTTATTTTCTGCACACGCAAAACTCACTTGTCAGGGTGGGGAATGGTGTTATGAGATTTTCAGATTTATCCAAAGGGGTCACGGGGTTTTAAAAGGTTGGAAAGCATGGCAATAGTGAAATGGATTGGTTTCTGAAGAGAAGTGAGAAAATAAAACCATCAAGTCCAACTGTCACTCTTCCAACAGAATGTTGAAACCACTTGGGAAAAAATTTGAGTGAGGTTTACACTCATAAGCAACTTTGGTGTTTTTGAGGTTTGCCTGTGAATCGCCATTCAGCTATACCACACGCTTCCTAGAGATGTGATTAATTGCCACACTTTAAAACTTTAAAAAGTGTTGAGTTGCCTGTTACACTGGGCTAACTTACTAAAAACTTTCTGTTCATTTTTGTTAGTGGATTTGTGTGCTGCATTATGGTTTGTGGATAGAGGATTCAGGAGACTGGAATCTCCGTTCTACTTTCACAATAACATGGTGTATGAACTGGAACGGGTGATTTTCATTTTTTATCTTTAAGGCTTTGTGTATCATATGTTACTTGCAAGAGTGATTTGGCTCAAACTTTGATACCCAGGGACTTCCAGGATCATTTGACTGATTTTGGCCAGCTAGGTAAGTGTCTTCCTCCTTCCTTCTTTATATTGATGGTGTATAAGGACAAAGGGATATTGTTCCTTACTATAGTAATGGTAAGACAGTAGTAATGATCGTAGAGTAGTAGCAGTCTTACTCCAGAAGATTCCTTAAACTAAGATGTGAAACAGATGAAGGAGAGACTAGAACCTAGAACATTAATAGTAAAAGTGGTGGATCTAAAGACAAGTCACCTTTTGGTTGGGGGGGGGGATCTTGCTTCTGGAAGTGTCTTCTGGCCTAGAGTGTGCAGTGGTGTGATTATGGCTCACTGTGATCTCAAACTCCTGGAGTTAAGAAATCCTCCTGCCTCGGCTTCCTGAGTAGCTGAGATGATAGACCCACACCACGCAAATTTTTCTATTTTTTGTAGAGATGGGTCTCACTAGCTTTCTTGTTCAGGCTGGTCTTGAGCTCCTGCCTCCCAGTGATCTCTGGCCTTGGCCTCCCAAAGTGCTAGGATTATAGGCATTAGGGCTGTGCCTGGTCTGAACAGCTCATTTGGGATCTTGGTTCTCACAACTCTATGGACTTTGTCAGGATAGTTTAAGACTTCTAAGCCTTAGTGGGGTTTGTTTGTTTGTTTGTTTGTTTGTTTGTAAAATTGAGTACCTGATAGAATTGCTTTCAGAACTAAAGAAAATAATATTTTCAACTACTAAGCACCATGCCTGGCATTTTGTCTTGAAGAAATTATAATGCTATAAATGTTTAAGCAAAAGAATAATATGATTAGATTTAGAACGTGTGAGGATGAGTTAGAGGTACATAAAACTGGAAGTCAGAGATTTGAAGCAGGGAGATGGGTGGAAAACTTATACAATCTAAAATAAAGCAGAAGAAGAGGGAATGGAGAGGAAGAGACTTGAGTAAGTTTCTTGAGAGTAAGGCTTGTGTCTTGCTCATCTTTGTGTCCCTAGCACCTCACACAACACCATGCATGGAGTAGTGGCTAAGAAAATAAGTCCTTCTTTTTTTTTTTTTTTTTTTTTTTTGCAGTTTTTGGCCAGGGCTGGGTTTGAACCCGCCACCTCTGGCATATGGGGCTGGCGCCTTACTCCTTTGAGCCACAGGCGCCACCCCAAGAAAATAAGTCTTATCCGATCATAAAATTGACTCAATTTAATGGAATATCATCAACAAAGGTGATAAGGTAAGAAATCTTACAATTCTGATATTTTTTGTGCCTCATGTTTCCTGTTACTCTTAACTCTCTCTTTCCTTCTCTACCTTCCGTCTAGTGAGTTAGGTATTTGCCTTCATTTTTTTGAGGAAGGAAATGCCATAGGAGAAATTAAACTTTAAAAGTTTATAACTTTTAATCTTTCAAAAGCACTCAGGCCTATTAGAAGAATAGGTTGAGGGTTGAGGAAATTGGATGCAATTAGAGGTAGGAAAGGAGTGGAGACCTATACCTCTGTCCCCAGGGCTGGTGGATAGAGGAAGGCAAGCTCCAGAGTCCCCACCACTAGCCTAGTGAGGAAACCTGTTGCTTGTGTGGTATGAGCCTCTTGAAGTTTCTTGTATCACGGCATGACATTGCAGCAGAAGATGGTTGTAGGGCCTGAAAACACAGCAGAGTTTTCTGTAACTCAGAGCAGCGCACCACAGTTGAATTTTTCCTGGCATAGGTGTGGATCAAGTATTTTTTTGTTTGTTTCTTTTTTCTTTTGAGGAAGAATCTACTCTGTGGCCGTAGGTAGAGTGCTGTGGCATCATAGCTCACAGCAACCATAAACTCTTGGGCTCAAGCAATCCTCTTGCCTCAGCCTCCCAAGTAGCTGAGACTACAGGCACTCGCCGCCTGGCTAGTTTTTCACTTTTGGTGGAGACACGGTCTCGCTCTTGCTCAGGCTGGTCTTGAACTCTTGAGCTCTAGCAATCTACCCGCTTCAGCCTCCCAGAGCATGAGAATCAAGTCCTTAAAGAGGCCTGGATGATGAGAACAGCACAGTGGGGTAGAAGGAGGCTGTGCTATAGTGTGGACCTGCTGGTAACCACTGAGCAAAGCCTAGAAGGGAACCAGGACATCTAAGTGGATGACATTGTAAATACCCACTGACCACCCCATGTTCTCTCACACTTCATCCCCTAAAACCTTAACATTAGGAGTCAAGGTTTAAACCTATGACCCCAGAATTCTGATGCAACTCTGGGAGAAGCTAAATGGGAATTAACTCAGGTTAGGTCTCTACCCCCCAGTAGCATGGGAACTTTCAGTATAAACTGAATTCATTTATAGAAAAATGAAGGAAAAAATAATGAAATTTTCTCATTTTGTCAACTGAGATTCAAACTCCCTATACAAACAAGCTTTTTCAACACATGAATGGAAGTGGAGCAGCACTGATTATGAGTTGCTGCATGAACACATTCTACTTTGGATAGGTTGGAACACAAGTGAAATATGGGGTCAAGTTGGAAAACCAGCCTTCAAGAGTATTGGTATGAGGATCTGGCATCCTTGGGTGTGACACCTTCGGTTTTCTAGTAGAATTCAGAGAGGATACTGAAGACTCAAGTAGGTTGCCACTCACCTTTATGTACTGCTTATTACCTTCCAGCCCTGGTCTCAAGCATGTCATGTCACTTAACTTTTGATTCTCAGAACATAGATGCTATTTTTTTTTTTTTTGAGACAGAGCCTCAAACTATTGGCCTGGGTAGAGTGCTATGGTATCACAGCTCACAGCAACCTCCAACTCCTGGGCTTAAGCGATTCTCTTGCCTCAGCCTCCCAAGTAGCTGGGACTACAGGCGCCCACCACAATACCTAGCTATTTTTTGGTTGTAGCTATCATTGTTGTTTGGTGGGCCCGGGCTGGATTCAAACCCACCAGCTCTGGTGTATGTGGCTGGAGCCTTAGCTGCTTGAGCTACAGGCGCTGAGCCCATAGATGCTATTTTTAATGCCATTTACAAGGTGAGGAAATAGAGGCACTAAGAAGTTAAATGATTTGCTCAAGTTCATATAGCTAATGAGTGGCAAAGCCCAAGATTGAAGGTCATTTTTTTTTCTTTTTTTTTTTTTTTGCAGTTTTTGGCCGGGGCTGGGTTTGAACCCTCCACCTCTGGCATATGGGGCTGGTGCCCTACTCCTTTGAGCCACAGGCACCGCCCGAAAGTCATTTTTTCTCTTTTTTTTGAGGGTTCATGGCCTGACTGTGCTCTTTGCCAGGTTCTGAATTAGTGTAACAAAGAAGCCTCTTTATATTAGCTCAGAAATGGAATGCTGGCTCCAGAAGCGGTGATTCTACTCGGATGGGCTAGGCAGGTGTCAAGGCCAGAATGGAAAGACTTGAGATTCTGATGAAGGTGGATGTTAGGTGGAATGATCTGGAACTCCTAGCTATTATTTTCTTGACGTTTCATTGTAAGTCAAAAGTTTAACAAACTCGTTTAAAATAGGTTTTATCTCCCCTTGCGCGCATGGCATGTGTGACTTATTCAAGAAAACTGCTATAATAAAATTCTAGCTCAGGTTATGTAGCACTCATTCTGTGTACATAATCTTGTTTGCACATATCTTGTTAAAAATTAGCAGACTTTAGTAAATTTATTTTCATTTTTGTAGCCATAAATCTAAATTAGGATGACTTGAAATTATCTTCAGCTTCTTCTATTTGTTAATATTTAGAGAGCATGTGTCTGTGTGTGTGTGACAGAGAGAGAGACTGACTTTATGCCTACTTGTTGACTCTGTTGGCTGAATTTCCTGGGGTTAATTTTCCCTGCGTGTTTCTGCATGTTTTGGAATTTGGGTTTGAGAGCTCTTCCACCCATTCATCCCCATTTCTCCTATCTCACTCTTATCTGTCTCATATACCTGAGAGAATCATGGCCGATTCAGTCTTTTAGATCCTGTTATGATATTAGGAATGCAACATTTAGTGGCCCATAAACCTATGCTTTAGGAATATCAAGAACATATGCACTTCTAGAATGCATTGAGAAGGTGGACATGTATAATTAGATGAGCCTAGACTCTAACTTGTTTTATATATATACTGATTTTTTTCAAGTGCGCAACTACATAAAAATCAAGAAAAGATTATACTTTGGTTTAGAGTGAACTTAACAAAGTTGGCTTGCTATTTTGGAATATCATTACTTACTGACAGTCACTGTACTTAAGCTTTTGAGTATCAACATCACATACCCTGTTATTCTGTATTTGTATCTATCTTGTTCATGGTCATTGCTACATACAGTTGCAAATTGCTAACCATTTCACTATAGGACTATACCAAGAATTTACACATTGAAATTATAGAACTCTTTCTATTGCTCCTTTATATTAAAGTTAGAGCATTATATTAGTTTTTAAAAATCTAGGTATTGGTAAGTTAATTTATTATAATTTTTACTCAGAGTAGAACAGGAAAAACAGGGGGACTTATAGAATATTTATTATAAAATGGAGAGTTGAAGATTTACAGAGCTTTCATTTCGCTTTGAGTTTCGATAACCTCCCAAACCTAAAATGAAACCAAGTCAAAACCTTCCAATTTTAAAATCAGGGACTTCCTTGAATCTTGACTCAGGTTTACTAAAAGAATATATGACACATCACAAAAGTTGGTGGGAGGAAAATTTCTGTGAAGGGCAGAGTGAAGCAAACACCAAGTTTAGGAAAAACCATTATGATAGTAAAATTTTACTTTCTCAGAACATTTTCAGAAACTTTCTATTTCCATAGGCATGTTCTAAAGAGCCAATTAAATAAGCACTAAATGCTATGATAAGATTATTGCTTTGATATGCATTTACCTTAGAGTATGTCTATTTTTTATCCTTCTCTAGTTTTCTTATCTGGATGATTAAATAACAGAAGGCAAATCTAGCTCCAAGATAGTAGAAATGAGAAAAAAAAGATGATCTTCCTTTCTTCAACATTGCTTTGGGCCTAAGGGACATCTGTTCAGTGGATGAATGTTCCTTTTGTCTCTATTCTGTCTCCTTCTGTGGAATATCTTTTCTCTCTTTAGCTCCCTATTTTCAAGTCCGATGTTATATTTCTGAAAAAAAAACAGACAAAAATGATTTATGAAATACCAAAGCACAGTGAGTAAAGATTCATCTGGTCAGATAATAAAATGTGCTCTAAAGCTGTAGTGAACAAACTAGTGTTAGTGGTTAAAAAAAAGAAAAAGAAAAAAAGAAAACAGATACTCCAGAAACAGACTCCAGTATTGGAAAAATTTTTATGATATATTTTTTTTTCAGAAATGAGTAGGGAAGGATTATTCTGTAAAGGGTGGTTGCACAATAGACAAAACTTTGAGGGAAATTAGAGTCTTAAGATAGTTTTTGCACCAAAGCAAATTTAACAAAATTTACAAATCTTTTAATATAAAATAGCAGAAAATGGAGATAACTAGCCCCATGATCTCAAAGAGGAAGATAACTCTGTAAGAAAAAATAGAACGCAAAACCAGTGGAGGAAATCACAAAGAAATAGGTTAATCAAATTAATTACTTTAAATTTTGCTTTTAAAATTAGTAATACCAGTCTTTATTAACACTTACACTGTGATAGTGTAGTGGTCTCCAGATATTCTGAAGGTGCATCTCCAAAATAGGATCATGGTTGCTGCTTATAGAAGTCTGGGCTGTGCCCTGTGCAAGGGCGTGATAACTAAGAAAATACCATTCAGGTTGTAGACACGTTTATTATTTTGAAACATTTTTATATTGCTTTTTAGGTTTGAAAGGTGGGCTATTTGTATATTTATTAAGACATTTCTCTGACCAATCACATAGTGCTTTTCATAATAGAGTTGATAGATATTTTGCTTTAACTCATGAAGAAAGGAACCAGCTCAACAAAGACTTTACTGATGTAGTAATAACCAATGTTTCTAACACCGAAAGCTACTTTGCATTCAAAATAAAAAGAAAGAAAAAAGAAAAAAAGAAAAAATCCCCATTGACAAAATTATACTAATATGTTTCATTTTGTGGCTCATAACATTGTCATTAATTTCTTTTACTAAAATGAGTTTGTGGAGTTTCCAATTTAAGCCTCATACTATTTTTATATGACATGAATCAGTATATAATAAGTCATATCCATTTATATTACTGCAAAATAATTTAACTATAGCAATTATTTATTGGTTGTTGCACAAATTTTATCATAAATTTTTTTTTCATTGTTGGGGATTCATTGAGGGTACAAGAAACCAGGTTACACTGATTGCATTTGTTAGGTAAAGTCCCTCTCACAATCTATTATAAAATTTTTATTGCTGTTAAAGTTCAATGTCTCATTAAATAAATACAATTTAAACATTTTACCCATTCTAAGGAAAATGTACTAAACAACCACATGATTTCCTGCCTAGATATTGGAAAGATAAGAAAACAGTGTATTGGGATCAGAGAAACTGACTGAAGTCATTAAACCATAAAATTAAAGAGAGTTATTTTAATCTTGAATGCCAGACATAAAAAGGAAAGGACACAGCTATTCTCAGCAGAATCTAGCATGTACAGATACTTCACCAAAGTGGCAGTGGATGAATTTGCCTCTAATTTCATGTCAACAAAAGTGGATGAATTACTTTAAAAAATAGAGGAAAAATGTAGACTCTATTAAATGAAATATACTTTTCATTAATCTAGTTACATGTCTATGTGATTTGAATATTAAACAGCAGAATTCTCTTATAAAAATTATCCATCTCAAGTGAGACAGAAGAAAGCTCAGATAGTAGTTGTTGGAAGTTTCTTACACAAGATTTCTGCCAAATGGCGAAAAAATTCTAGCTGTCCACTTTTTTAAAACTAAAGCATTTGTTCTAAAAAATTGTATTTATTTTGCAAACTCTTTGAGGATAAGGGAAAAAAATAAGTGAATAAAGAGAATGGAGACAAAGACTGGCAGATTCTATCACCCAATCTTGGTAGAACAGAAATAAAATGAAAGGCGTCACAAATATTTTATTAAGTATTTACAATTAAAACCTTTATTGTAAAAAACATAATTTTTATTTAGAAAATAAGTTATCTGAAGATGAGGAAATAAGACCTTGCTATATGTGAAGACATACTACAAATAATTAATTTTTTAGTGATACAGTTTAGCATTCACAAAATAATATGCAAAGGTCAGCAACAATGGGCTTTTCTTCATTTGTTTAAAATTTACACTTTAAACCAAAGGAAAATTTGATAACATTATGATAGATACATGCAC
The DNA here is from genome assembly GCA_963574655.1 of Perodicticus potto. Taxonomy (NCBI): domain Eukaryota; kingdom Metazoa; phylum Chordata; class Mammalia; order Primates; family Lorisidae; genus Perodicticus; species Perodicticus potto. The sequence continues at coordinate 2,964 of CAUYRH010048443.1, read as the reverse complement.
AATAAAAAGATCAATGTCAAAAATGACATTATGTGGAGGATAAATATAAAAAAATAAGATTATAGCTGATGGACTCAATGAGATCATTTAATAAAGTGGACAGTGCTCATTATTATTGTTATTTTGGGTACATTTAGTGGTATATTGGCAAACTGTTTTTAGAAAGGAAAAGCCTTGTGTTTTTGTGGCACTTGCAAATTTTGACGATGTAAATGTTCTCAATAAGGTAGATTGCAAGCTCCTGATGGTTTTATACCTGGCTCCCCAAATTCCTGAATATTTACCAATAATCTTCTATTGGCCAGTACAAACAGGCACTTACAAACGCAGTCTAAGCCATGAAGAACAAAATACAATCATTGCTAGATATATGCATTTCAAAACACAAGGGCAACATTTCTTCCTGTGATTATTTGCCCTGATTTTGCCTAGATAATGACACAATTATAGAAGGATTACACATATTTTTAGTAGATCACTTACAAAGATAACATTTGGAAATCTAAATTCTAGCTACAATAGTAGTATAAATGTACATGGAAACCTAACAAATTGCAATAGGTAATGGTTGAAAATGATAGAATACTCTATATTCTGTTGTCTGGGTATTTTTAAACTTGGAGGAAATGAGACAGCAAAAATCTCTTGTCTCATTATAAAAAAACACTGAAGAGTTTTTTTATATTATACCAATTATACAAATAATTTTTAGTCTCAGTAAAAATGGACAAGTATTAGAGACACATTTACCTAATATAAATGTTTAGTTTTTGTTGATTGGTGACAGAAATGCAGTTAACATTATGCTACTAAAACCACAAGGAAAGGTACGTTAAAAAGTCTTTAAAAAATTTTTAATGGCATTAATGAAGATAGAAATTCTAGAACATAAGTCAAAGTATACTTGAAAAAATAAACTTTCATGTATTTGTTTATACTAATTTATCACATTTTGAAAATAACGTTTTAAACAAAATGTTGCAGAAACGGAAATAGAAAAGACAGAAGATCCTTGTAACTTCAGAGATTAAAAAAAGAAATTGTGACTCATATAAAAAATAGATTATGGTTGCTAAAGAAATTGCAGTCTCTTGTCATTGATGTGAACCTCTCTGTTGTAGACAAAAACCAAAAAGTTAAAAGACCAATTTTGACTAGAATCTCACAATCAATCCATGTCTGACCCCCAAACAAAATCTGAAATTATTTTGTTCTTTATCACATACAAGAATATTACCTTGAAGGAAATGTTTATGATACCTAAAGAGTATCATGCCTGTTTCAGTGTTTTTAGATAACATGCCATTTAAAGAAATATGATCACTATGAAATACCACAACTACATAAAAGTATAATTAGTGTTTGCTGATGAATAGAATAGAGAATATGATCTTGCCGAGTCATGCATATTTGAAGAAATTTTTAAGCTGTTTTCTAGTATCTGGATTGATTTCCTCTGAATTGTATTGCAATATTGAAATGCTCGGAGTAATAATTTTTCTGGACACATTTGCAAATACTCTTCTAGCTATAAGATTACATAAAACATTGCTAAGTTGCCTACGGAGAATATATAGTTTCAAAACTACAATGTATTTAAAACTACCTAAAACCTCAGGAAAATCAGCAAGTAAATCTAGAAAAGCAGATATTGGAGAATGTAAGCATTGAAATAATTTTATTTCCATAAAAAAACTATTAAAAATGTATTCTGACTTTGATGTTTGTAATGATTTGTTTAAAATTTGCATTTTCTATTGTGTTCAATAATCTTATATTTTTGGTTTATACAGAATACTTTTGTACTTAATGTAGAAATGAATAATATACTAATTAATAAACCATTTACTTGAAGAAAGAAGGAGCATCATTTCCAATTATGTGGGCCGGCAGAATTCCTCACTACGTGTATTTATTTATAAGTTATATCATGTATGACCATATATAAAAATCACATGCAAATACATATATTTGTAAATGATATGCTAAAGAAGAAAATGGAAATTATTGTATTTTATTTTTCTATATATTTTTTATTAGTAGTAGTAGTAAGGTATTTTACTTATACCTAAAAGGGCTATAAACAGTAATGTTATTGGTAGTACTATGATTGAATATGTTTCATTAAAATATTGATTTTTTTAAGAATGTTCAAAGGTTTCTCAATTTTGTTTCACTACTGATTTTTTTTAACAAGCGAACAGTTTATTAAGAATTAAGCAAAGGTATGATGTGATACAGTACAAGCAAGACACTCAAGATAAGTATAATAGTACTACTCACACAAAAACTTAAATTTCACCTCAAAAAAAATTACAAGACAAAAGAGAAAGCAATTTCACTATTATAAAGTAAGATATTTCATGAAAAGTATTAACTCTGCCCCCTCCCAACAAACAAAAAACTGAGAATACTGCTATGCTAACATATTAACCACAGTATAATCATTCATAGGGAAACAGTAATTAAGCAATGAATTAAATGGAATAACAAAGTTCAAACTATCATAAATTCATAGACCACAATGATTTTACAAAACAAGCAATTCCAGAAATTTTATAAACAATAAAAAAGAAGAAATATTTCAATATCATTCTACTTAATCTAAATACACCTGATATTGAAATTGGAGAAAAAATATCGTTATAAAGGGAAATTACAAACATGTTTCACTTATAAATGAGGATGCAATATCCTAAACAACATATTGACAAGTTGAATTAAAAAATTAATGTTTAAGTAATGTACTTTGGTCAAAATTGAATCCAATTTATATGAAAGTTAGTCACCATTTTCTTTTCTTTTCTTTTTTTTTTTGGTTTTCTTTCTTTCTTTCTTTCTTTTTATTATTATATCTTAATTAGAATATCTGTTTACTATCTAAATTCACCATTTATACTCATTTTGCCATTATTTTGAATATGTTAATATTTTCAAAACTTTGAATCTCTCACAGTGCCAAAT
>CAUYRH010048442.1:0-15917 GCA_963574655.1 Perodicticus potto | reverse complement strand
TTTACTTTTTTTTTTTTTTTTTTGAGACAGAGCCTCAAGCTGTCACCCTGGATAGAGTGCTGTGGCATCACAGCTCACAGCAACCTCCAATTCCTGGGCTCAAGCGAGTCTCCTGCCTCCACCTCCCAAGTAGCTGGGACTACAGATGCCCGCCACAACACCTGGCTATTTTTTGGTTGCAGCCGTCATTGTTGTTTGGTGGGCCCGGGCTGGATTCGAACCCGCCAGCTCAGGTGTATGTGGCTGGTGCCTTCGCCCGTTGAGCCACAGGCGCCGAGCCGACTTTATAATTCTTAAAGAGTTAATTGAAATGTGCCTATTATTATTTCTCCATGGATTTGTCCATTTAAGAAAAGGTCTTAGATATCAAAGCAAAACAAAGGATGAAGAAAAGCTGTTTGATTCAGGCATATGGTACAAACTTTTACTGCAGTAGGTATTTATTCTTTCTTCTAGGTACAAATAAAGAGATTTTCCTGGTTTTTAGAGACAGAGTCTCACTCTGTCACCCGGGCTGGAGTGCAATGCCACAATCACAGCTCACTGCAGCCTCAAACTCCTAGGCTCAAGAGATTATCTTGATTCCTATCCCAATTTTTTTAATTGCTAATTTTTTTTAATTTTTTGTAAAGATGGGGGTCTTGCTGTGTTGCCTACGCTAGTCTTGTATTTCTGGCCTCAAGTGATCCTCCCACTTTGGCCTCCCAAAGTGCTGAATTATGGGCATGAGCCACTACACCTGGCCCCTATAATGTGTGTGTGTGTTTTAAAGTCTTTACATTATCTCCAACTATGTTATATTAAATTGTTATGTCTTACACATGAGATAAATTTGTAACAGATTTCTCATTCATGCACAATTAACCAGCCTTTACAAAATGTTAATAGGTAGTTTAGTATGGAAAGTATTTCAGGATCATTACCATCGGTAACCGAGATGGCTATCGATAGCCATTTGTCATTGACACCTAATACATCCTGCCTTACAGGTCATGAGCTGCCCCCTCTATTTCGTATCTAATCTCACTGAATAACTGCACTGATTCTTCAACAACTTACTACCTTACATGCTCTGTTGCTTCTTATGGATTTATTTATAGGCACATAACATCCTTGCCAGCTTTTCACTTAAGTAGTCTCTATAAAAAATAAGTTGCGCTGAATTGCCTCAATAAACCTTAGCTACCTTGTGATAGAAAGAACTTTTGGCTTCATAGGTTGGTCAAATTAATGACTTAAAAAAATGGTTTTAAGTATTACATTCTAAGATACTCTATCCTCTAAATCTCCTCCAGGGTGATCCGTGGAAGTCCAAGGCAGGATTGCACATCTGCAGGTCAGGACATGAGGTTTAGGCTGTATGTATGGTATTTAATCTGTACTGCAGTTTTTGGGGCTTTTTTTTTGAAACAGAGTCTCACTTTGTCATCCTTGGTACAGTGCCATGGTGTTATAGCTGATAGCAACCTCAAACTCTTGGGCTTAAGCGATTCTCTTTTGTCTCAGCTTCCCAAGCAGCTGGGACCACAGGTGCCTGCCACAACACCCAGCTAGTTTTCTATTTTTAGTAGAAACGGGGTCTCACTTTGCTCAGGCTGATCTTGAACTCTTGAGCTCAAGCAATCCACCTGCCCTAGCCTCCCAGAGTGCTGGGATTACAGGTGTGAGCCTCTATGCCCAGCCCCATCCCTTTTTTTTTTTTTAGCTTTTACTTGTGTGGTGTTTTTTGTTTGTTTGTTTGTTCTCTTTTTATTTTTAACACCTGGCTGAATCTAGAGTAATGTCAATATCCAAACATCAGAGGTGCTGTGGGAAATCATTGCATTCATTCCAATAGGAAGTAGGTAATCAAAGATACAATGTAGGTAGAGTTCCACTCTCCAGTGTGACACTGAACACAGCCCCCTCACTACTGGGCACATGAAATACAGGTGATTAAAATCAAGATGTGCCATGACATACGATACACTCCAGAGTTTGAAAACTTAGTAGGGAAGAAAAAATGTTAAAGATAATATTAATAATTTTTGCATAGGTTAGATGTTAAAATTAAAATGTTATAGATAATTTTATTGAACATTTAAAAATATTCTTTAAATGTGGCTTCTGGGAAATATTATATCATATCACATAAATGGCCAACATTGTATTGGTATTGATATTCATATATATTTATATTGAACAATGCGGATGTAAAGGAAAAGATGTACTTCATGGTCAAAGAAAACAGAGGAAAAGTTGGGAAAGGATGATATTTATTAGGTAAGTAAGTATGAAACGTTTGATTTCCTTAAGTAGTAAGTTTGACAGTTGATAGCCCTAAAATTTCACTTGATACTTTTTAATTTTATTGCAAAGGTACATCCTCTTTCTCTCAGACACACATTTTGCCTTGTAATCACCTTTCAAATTTTTTTAGAGCGAATTTTGTGAACCCACGGATGAGTCAAAAATCTTTGTTATTTTTTAGTATGAGGCCCATCCTGGGAGCAATGCAGCACAGACAGCTCAAAATATCAACAAAGTGTTTGGGAAGCATGGGGCTAATGAATGCAGTCCGTTGAAGGTTTGAAAAGTTCCTTTTTGGTGATTTTTATCTTGAAAATGAGCCAGGAGGGCCACCTGAGACCAAACTGGATAATGATGAGCTGAAAGCTATAATGGAAGCGAATCCATCTCAACCTGTGTGTGGACTGGCAGCAAGGTTTGATGTTACTATTCCAACAATATTGGACCCAACTGAAACAAACTGGAAAGGTAAAGAAGCCGGGTAGATGAGTTCTGCATGAATTAAACGAGCAACAGAAGAGAAACCGTCTCAAAGCTTGACTTTCTTGCTGTCATGACATAAAGGAGAATCGTTTCTATACCATACTGTTACGTGGGATTAAAAATGGATTCTTTCGACAACCACAAGTGTTTGGCATAATGGTCGGATAAAGATGAAGTACTGAAACACAGCCCAGGACAGAATATTCATCAAAAGAAGCCGGTGGCGCCTGGGGGTCCAGCATCCACTCCAGCTTCGTGAAACCCAGTCAGCCCCTCGTAGCGGATGTCTACTACAACCAGCGGATGACGTGATAAGGATGCTTGCAACTGAGCTGTGAGACTGGTCAACAGAGACAGGCCAACCCCCTTGCAGGACAGCACTGCCATACACACAGCAGTGCTCAAACCACAGAAGGTGAACTTGGAAACTCTGTCATCCTCCGTGCTCACCAGGCTTTACTCCAGTCGACTACCACTTCTTCCAAGGAAAAAATATTTAATTCTCAACGAAAGGAAAACGGCTTTTGTGATTTCATCGCCACTCCTTCTCTCGTCTTTGCTACTGGCATACACAAGCTGCCGTTAAGACAGCAAAACTGCGCCACTAGGTATGTCAACTGTACTGCTTCTAGTTTGACGTATATAAACTAAACTTGTGACTTGAAAGAAGTTTAATGACCTAACAAGATGCCTGTGATACTGGAAGGGAAACTCCACCTCCGAGGACCCTGCACTGCCTTGGAGAAACTCCCCTAAGCAGAGGTTAAACTGTGGCCCAGCCTTCTACACTGGGTCACCCTTGTTTTACAAGAGTTAGTTTTATAATTGCTATTTGGAGCTGAGAAAACAGATTGATGAAGGAATGAAGGAAGACAGAATCTTGGTAACGGCAATGATAGGAAATCCTCAAGAGGTGTGTGCTTAACACCATGTAACACACTTCACACACAAGGGTAGAGTCTGACACTGTCCACGGAGTCTCCCCGGTCTCGCCGTGAGTTCCCTCAGGGACACTACTTCCCAATCCCACCAACTTTGCTCCTGGTCATGCTGTTAGCTTTATCCAATGTGCCGGTTCTAACCGGAGGTTCTGGAAGGCATTACCTGCCTCTGACTGCCCTTTTGTAGTCCTGCCATCCACATGAAATAAACAGACTCCAGATCCAACCAAGATCCTGAATGACGTGGAGCAGATCTGAACCGAAGCCCCCTGGTCCAGCTGAGCCAGAGCCCACCCACGGAATGTGAGCAGAAAGGAGATGTTTGAAAGCTGCCTGTTAGGCAGAACTACTTCAACAAAACCTGACGGTTACACCTCCACAGCGTGATTTCTGTTTACAACAATTCTGTAAGAAAGGTCACTGCTGGCTCCATGTCCCACAAGGAGCAGAGGGGCAGAGAGATTGAATACCCAAGTCACACAGCTGGAAAAGGCGAGGACAGGATTGGAACTCAAGATGAGTTGACAGCTCACCTTTTCAACTAGGAAAAGGTGAGGACAGGATTGGAACTCCTGACTCCACATCGAGGCAGTGTTGACACTTGTTTTACACTTAATGAGCATGAGAATTTTAATTTAATATTCTCATATTGGAGAATATTTACTTGTGATTTGCGTATTTGCTTTAATTTGCTAGTTACAGATTCTTCTCAACTAAAGAATAAATTTCTGGAAAGCTGGGTTCTGGCCCGATGCCTCTTTGTGTGCTGTGGTCTCCTAGGAAAAGATTTTCAGATTGGCAGATCAAGGAATGGCATTTAATCATACCTTTAACACTCATACAGTGTGACAGAGGTCATTATCGCCAAACTAATTGTGTCTGTTTCTAGAGGCTCAGTCAGGGCAAAAATGGCCCCTTTAGCCATGGGCTCCTCTTCCCACTGCCAAGACGAAGCCCAGGGATCTTAGCTGAGGTCGTAACTGATGAGGGTTCTTGGTCGATGGCTTGGGCTCTCTGTTTCCCTCCCAAGGGTTGCTGCATTCTGGGCTTTTGTGTAAGAAACAGCAAAAAACTTAGAAAGGCACAGCAACACAGGGAGCTACATTGTAACACAGATTTCAATTCCCATTTATATAAAAATCCTAAACAAATAAAGTAGTAAATAATGTGATGGGGAAAATGCAGCCTTTCTGTATCTGGCACAGTGCTTCCCTATAGATTCTGTCTCTAAGATACCAAAATCTTTGCAACAAAGAATTATTTTAAATGTTAGCACATTTATTTCTTTTCTCTTAAAATTGCAGAACTCCCCATTTAAAAACTTTCTAAAGTTGAACAAATAGGTTAATGATGTATAATGATGTATAGTTAAAAAAAAATAACCTTTCTTTTTTTCTTTATTGCTTTTAAAATTGTGCCAAACTGCAGAGTTACCTTCACAAGTATTATAATTTCTCAAGTTACTATCTGTGTACTGTATTTAAACCCTAAAGGACTCCTTATAGCATTTTCTTTTATTTTTGTAGGGCAGGTCTACCAGCTAAAAACGCCCTCAACATTTATTTCTCTGGAACTGTCTTAATTTCTTCTTCATCTTTGAAGGATGGTTTCGTTGGTTATAGAACTCTTGGTTATGAAGGTTTTTGTTAATGTTTATTTCCTTCCAGCACTTTAAATACACCGTGTCTGTCCTGCAGGGTGAGAAATTGATGGCCAGTCTTACTGACCAGGTCATGTTAGCAATCGATAGCCTGTCTTCTTAAAGATACGTCAACAATGAGAGAGAGAGAGACAAAAGGAGCTACCAATAAAGAAATCAGTGTTTCATTACATCACAGAATCTTTAGGCTGCAAGAACAGAAGGAACATGAAAGGTCTTCTGTCCACTGATTTAGGCTAAGAGTGCATGAATATTTTATTCGATGGTTCTAGTGATATAATGAGTAATTTTTAGGAATCAGAATGCAAAATCTGAATAAGTGGCATATACAAACATTGGATACTACTGGTTTTGATTAGTTCTGCTTTATAGGTCAACTCTATTTTTAGGCAGCTAGTCGTAGCGTCTATAAACCTGGAAAAGACTCGTGGCCTTCCTCTCCCAGCTAGAGCCACAGCAGACATCAACAATCAACTGCAGCATTTTTCCACAGAGCTTATATTTAGCTTTAGAATCCTTCCCAAAATACATTCCTCACTCCCATTCTGCACCATTCCTAAGAGTTTATTTCTAAAATGTAGAGTGAAAAATTTGTGACATTTAAGATCGTCCTACTAGTCCCCAGCCTTGTACATATTGATAATATGTCCACCAAGAGATAAGCTTCGACGCACCTGTTAGTCTCAAGGGCCCTTCCTGCCTCAGTGTGCGAACTGCAGTCGCCAAGGAACAGACCTACTTCAGGACAGGAATCAATGGTAGAGTTGCTTATAATCAGATTTATTACTATTTCCATATTTTATTAGCCAATTTCTGCTTACCCTGAAAATGCAAGGGAAATAGAAGAAACGGGGAGACATTATGCAGATAATTGATCAAAAGATATGATTTCTACATCAAATGCTCTTTCCTTGACCATTTGTATTTTCCCTTTTTATTTCAGAACAGAGTTTAATGTAATAGCTTTGGTTAAAAAAAGAGAAAGAGAGAGAGATTTGCTGTAGATTTCTGACACTGCCCGTACCTCCAGGCACTCATTTCTGCATTGGTGGTGAGGTAGGGACCTGAGTATTTTCAAATGTGGGCAAGTAGAGCCACACCTGAAGGAAGAAACAGGTGAGTGGCGGAGGTGGAAGAGCAGGTGCTGAGTTTGAACTCAACCTGCAGATCATCAGAGCGTTTAACCCTTCGACCAGGTGTGGACAACACAGCACTGCACTGGACGACAGCTTGGGGACACCCAGCATTCGTACTTTCAGAGCAGAAAGGAGGGGTGAGCTGGAAGCTGTGATGAGGGTGGGATGGAAGGAGAGGAATTACACATGAAATATTTCTCTCGAAGTTCTACCTTGATTCTCCCCCTTCCCCCAGTGGGATGTCAGAAAGATATGTGACTAAACACAGCCTGTAATTAGTTTTCCTAACGTCCCAAACTTTCCTAGGAAAACCTTATGCAGAGCAGATTTTCTGTCATAGCTAGAAAGCATCTTAGAATTAAACTAAAGAAATCCATTCATTTTTTTAGATAGGAGGTTAAGGCTTCTAAATTAAATGATTTGCCTCAAATCATAGGGCCAATTGACAGCCAGCAATTGACTCTCGGAGAGCCTTCCCTAAGTGGGCCTGGTCATCTGAATGATAGAAAGCAAAAGAAGAGATGTGTGACTTGATTTTAATCATAACTAGTGCCATTCTGGAGTGCTAGGAGAGAAGTTAATTCATAATACACAACAGCTAACTCAGGACCCTGGTTGAAAGTCTACCGGAACACACCATCACCAGCTGCCTTCCCATGTCAGACTGGAAGCTGAGTCACAGATTGTTTGGGGACTGATTCATAACATGAAAACCACAGCTAGTTTGCAAGTATAGACGTTAGTGGTTTGGGCTGTTGGAAGACTCAGGACTGTGGAAACACAAGCCGTTTCATCTGTGACCTTGAGTTGAGATTGATTTTAAATAAGCTGTGGGTAATTCATTTTAAGGGAAATCACCTTTGAGCCACCTTGAAACAGAAGCATAAATTTCACTTGAGTTCTGGGTCTTTGTAATAATGGCTTTTCCATAAAATGTCTCCTAAATAGCTTAACACTGGAAGAGCTGACTGATAGCTCTTGACGCTGGAAGAGAACATCTTGTGTGCTTATTAGAGAAGAGCAAAACACCACAAAACTGGAACAATTACCTGCAAATAGTTGTCAGGAACTTGTTTTTAAAGCAGCGGCTCTTTCTCCAGGTGGGCATTCGTACCCACAGGTGTAAGGCAGCAGCGACCCCACTCTTGTTTGTCATGGTGATGGTGGTTTGGGAACTAAGATAAACACAACCAGAAAAGCACTCGGAGACTGAGTTTGTATGAGAGGCAGAACTCAGCAGAGGACAGGACCAAGCAGTAATTTATGGTCATCACTTCACTGACAAATGACCACTCATTTGTCATTTTTTCTTGTAGTCTGTCCCTGGGTAATTAAATATTTATAGGTGGAAGTCAGGGGCATCATAACGCTCACTGTCATGAATCCCTATATGTAGGATTTCCCTATGAAAGAGGAGACACCTTGACTTCTGAAATTGCCATGAAAGCCAGTTTTGAATTTAATCTCTATATAACCACTTATTCTAGCCCAAATGGCATAGTGCATCAGAAGAAGGGTGAGGTTTTTCTCAGAAATACGCTACTGAGGGATCTTACGGAGTCGAGGCATAGTTGAGAATTAAGAATGCTGAGTCACCCCACATTTCTAGGAGTTGTTTGAAATGAGAAACTGAAATCAGGATTGAGGATTAAGGTCACAGAATCAGATTAGAATTCTATGTTGGAATGGTTGCAGCCCCTCTCTTGTCTGCCTCTACAACAAAGGCTGGGAAACCGACCCATCGCCATCTTTCCAGCCTACTCTGCAGAGAGAAAGTGAGAGAATGTAACACTCTGCAGAGCAAAACAAGGCCAAAATCCAAAACAAACAAATGAACAACAGTAAAAAAAGAAAAGGCGGGTTGGCGCCTGTAGCTCAAGCGGCTAAGGCACCAGCCACATACACCAGAGTTGACAGGTTCAAATCCAACCCCTGGCCTATCAAACAACGACAACTACAACTAAAAAATAGCCGGGCAGTGGCAGGCGCCTGTAGTTCCAGCTACTTAGGAGGCTGGAGCAAGAGAATTGCTTAAGTCCACAAGTTGGAGATTGCTGTGAGCTCTGACGCCATGGTATTCTACCCAGGGCGACAGCTTGAGGCTGTGTCTCACAAAAAGAAAAAAAAAGAAAGAAAGAAAGAAAACAAAAAAAGGAAAAAGTTAAGTTCCTGGAATTGATTTTTGGTTTCCTGATGAAAGTATCGAAGGGTACCAAGTGTCCTCCCCACCCTCTTCCCAGCCTTGAATGCAGATGCAATGTTTGAAAAGACAATGGCCATCTGTTATCCATGAAGGGAAGAGCATGGTGACAAAGGGTAACTTTCTAAAGATGAAATAAAAAACTAGAAGAGAATTTGAGCATTGGTCTCTAATGACACCATCGAAGAGATAAACCACGACTATCGACCATCTGCTTTAGGACCTTTTGTTGGTAGAGAAAGATGCATTGAGATTTGCTTATGCCACATAGTTAACATACACGTGTACCCCGTGGCCAGTCAACTGAAATCCAATCAAAGATAACTAAAAAAAACCCAGGGACCCAGAGACCAGAGTCAGGAGGGAGATGGTAAGTCTGGGGACCCTGGATGTTTTCTCCTATTCCTGTAGAATTTTACCTGAAGTTTAACCAACTTGAGTATATTTGCTCCCTTAGAAGGGAATTACAGAAGAAGCTTGCAGTGGCTGAGTCATCCATATTTTCTTTGGACAATAGTTGGTGTCTGGGCAAAGAAAAATATAGTCCTGCCTCCGTGTTCTTTTGGACCCTTTCAGAAGAGCCTTCGAAATCCTGTAAACAGCAGTTAAGTGAAGTGGGTAATCACACTGCTTTGTTTTACTTAGAGCAAAGAGGATCATTTATTCCTCTCATCAGACCTTAAGAGCTGATCTTTTGCTGAAAAGCTGGAGGCTTGGCAGGGAAGAAAATTATAGGGAAAGACATATAAAATATTTCCAGGGGACAACTGCACAAAGTGTGGGGAATGGAAAGCATGCAATATGCAAAAGTTCAGTGGGTCCGGTCCTGCCGAAGGGTGGCTCAGAGGGGAGATGGGCTCCTCACCAGGAACACTACTGGGGGTTCTGGGTGACCCTGTGTCAGACACTAAACAATTAGTGAATTGTCGATATAGCAAATCAAAATACTGGGGGTTCTGGGTGACCCTGTGTCAGACACTAAACAATTCGTGAATTGTCGATATAGCAAATCAAAATACAAAGTATTCATAATTTTCATGCTACAATAAAAGAAATGCAAATGTCTTATATTTTAAAGTCACCCAATGGTGATTTCTAATCTAAATGTGATTATTTAGTTAAGGTTTCACCATGCTTGTGAGGATGTTGGTCTCAGGAGACTCTGAGGAGGTCGTCACACAGAGACAATAGGTGTTCTGATATTGGTGGATTGAAGGTTACTTTGATGATATGTCTTCTCTGATGAGTCTCTTATTTTATTAAAATGAAAACCACCTTTCTGTTGTTTAAATGTTTTGCAGTGTTACAACAGAGACTACTTTGAAGTTGCTTCCTATCAGATAAGGTTAAAATTTTCTAGGTTGGTTTCCTTGTATTTCATTACAAATGTTATTAGAATTGTAACTGAGGCAGAATAGAATTGAGAGGCTACTCTCACTGTTCTCCAGAACCTAAACCCTGTCTCTGTACACTGGCTGGATGCTCTTTGTCCAGTAACATATGGATGGATGAAAGGTCTTAGTACCATTCATGTAGGGCCTACAATGAATGAGGCATAGGGCGTTGGGACAGAGGTAGGGGTGTGTGTGTGTGTGTGTGTGTGTGTGTGTTGGGTGGGAATGTGGGGAGGGGGTATGGGGTGGGGCGCAGGACAGAAGACGCTGTAGTGTGGAGACAGTGGGCGGAGAACAGAGCAGGGGTTCAGTGGCAGGAGACACTACACACAGCCCCACATTGGGATGAGGATGTAAAATCCTGGTTCTCTGGGAAGAGAGAAATTGATTATCAAGGGACCTAAAAGGGAGAGAGAAAGAACTAAAGTAAGAACAGTCAAAAACACAGAGAAACGGGCGGCACCAGTGGCTCAATGAGTAGGGCACCAGCCCCATATACCAAGGGTGGTGGGTTCAAACCCAGCCCCGGATAAACTGCAACAAAAAAACAGCCAGGCGTTGTGGCGGGTGCCTGTAGTCCCAGCTACTCGGGAGGCTGAGGCAAGAGAATCACCTAAGTCCAAGAGCTGGAGGTTGCTGTGAATTGTGACCCCACGGCACTCTACCAAGGGAGATAAAGTGAGACTATGTCTCTAAAAACAACAACAACAACAAAAACCAACATAGACAAATCTTGTCATTTTGCATTTTACTTTTGGGGCAAGGCTTTGTGAATTCTACGTCTGAGTCTAAAGAAGTCTCCCTAAAAACATCCAATACCTTGAAAAGAAACGAACAATAATCCAAACCTGTTAAGGTGCCTGGGAACACTTGGGTCTGCTTGGCAGCGCTGACCTATCTGAACTCCCCAGGGTCACGTTGTTGGGGACACATAGATAAGGAGACTAATCACTGTGGCACAGTTTTGGCTCCAGGAGGAATGGAGATTAGGAGCAGGATCAGTGTTTACTGTCAAAAGGCTGAAACATAGCTTCACTTAAATCCCACTCTGGGCTGACTTCATACTATTTTCCCCCTGAAAATTTGACAGAAGTATTTTTAATAACACTCTACCAAGGAAACCAAAATTTCCTGTAGCAGGCAAATGGCTGCAGAAGCAAAAGAAAAGCACAAATGATTTGACTGTACAATTCCCAGATCTTCCATCCCTCCTAATAAAGCCCTCACGGTAAAACCATCAGAAATGCAAACATCAGTACTCTCAGGGTTGTCCCTGTTGGGCTAACCTAATCTGGGTGATAAAGAGAAGTTCACAAAGCCTTTTATTACCCCTAAGGAACTTGAAGACTCTTGTGTGCACCAGAGAGACTGTCTTTAGAAATGGGTCAACACAGGAAGAGGCAGGTCTTGTTAGAAGGAGCTTCTTCAATGCACACAAAGGCTCTGGCTTTGTTTCATGCCACTCAGTTATGGAATTTACACATCTTGTCAGGGAAACGTTTCATCCTTTTCCCATCAAGATAAAACACGAGGCTTCATTTTGGAATCATGGAAACAATAATGATTATAAAGCATGGTACATTTGGATTACTTTGCTTTGGGCAGAAAACAGTATCTTCTTACACTGAGGACTCTGCAGAGGACAGAAGGAAAAATGGAGACGTGAACGTTTTCCAGCACCCCTGTGTTTTCTTAGCTGTTCCCTGGCCTCTAGGAGATTGTACCCTGTGTCCTGAGTTGCACGTAGAAAAGGGTCACGTAGGCCAAAGGCGGCGACTTGGAATATGAAAGTGATTTACAGAGAAGCAGCACATTTATAGGAAACCCTTCTCTGAGAAGCTTTCCCAAAAGTCTCTGGGAATTTCTGAAATGGTTTTGCTGATGAACCTTATTTTTAGCTGTACCCCATGGTAGTTTGCTGGCAAAAGAAATGGGGATTCTGTTTATGCCACAGAGACTGAAGTTCTGCACAGCAGTCAATAGCAAAAATGGATATCAATTCCACAGCTGAACTGCTAACTTGATCAGATTTTATAACTCCCTTCTCTGGGGGTCTTTTTAAAAAATCCATGGAAAGCAGTGTCACATGTTTAATGAGAATGCTTCGTGTTTTAGTCCATAAATAGGAACAAGTAACTGAAGGTAGCTTGACCACCTTACAGTAAATGACGTTCCTAAATACATAAAAATTATGAAAAAAAGACAGGATATTTGATCTCTATTAGACCTAGGACTTAAAGGGCACTCTGATTCCTTTATTTTGAAGTTCATATGGTTCATCTCACTAACTTCAGGGAGAAGTTTGTCGGAATGTTGCTTTGGACAAAGCCCATTGGTCTTTCACTTCCTCTGTGACTTGTCACTCACTTCCTTGGCGTCACCTGCATCGAGCAGGTTCTGATTTAGGAAATCTCAAATTTTCTACCTGTAAATTGGGGATAATAAAAACACCTACTTTCCAAACAAGGTTTCCATAAGGATTAATTTAAATAACACATGGAAAGAATTTAGAGCTATGCCCAATCCATTTTAAGAAGAACAAGTTCTTAAAAATGTTGGTTGGCAATGTGTCATTCATCCCGGCCCTGCAGGCTCTGCCACGCCACTTCTGATCAGTTTAGTGGGTGACCTTAGAAAAAACTATAAAGCTCATGTTCTCAATTCTTACATAAAAGGGGTACCACAAAGTCCTGAATGAGAACAGGGTATTTTGCTATTCTGTCCTTTTTACTTTTTTTGTATTAAATGTCCATATTTGATAAAGAGTGCTTCTCTAACTTTGTATATATAAGAATCACATGGGGGGCTAGTGGATGCGGTTCAAATGCAGATTCTCAGGCCCCCCCCAAACACACATCTGGAGATTCTTACTCAGTAGACTGGGGATGACCAACAACCTTCTCTGCCATCCACCGTCATGCCGGTGTCCCCATGGATCTCACTTGGAGAAGCACTGCCTGAGCCTCCAGCTTACTCACTGACGTGAGGCTCAGTGAGCTCCTTGGAATGCTACTAAATTTCATTTTCTCAGCACGCTGATGAACTGAGAACTCTGTGCAGTTTCAAGTTCCTTGAAGAGAACTCAGAACCCTCTGCCTTTCAGGTCTACCTTACAGAAACCTCTACCTATGGTTCTGCTCAACATTCCCAGGACCTCCCCAGTGGGACACTGAAGCCACCATTTCAGAATCCGTGGTTTTTCTTCCACAGTGCTCAGGAGGAGCTGACCGCTTGCCAGGATCTTCCAGTCAGAGTTTTGCCACCTACTGGTTTTGGCCCTGGGATGACTTAATCCTAAGAAAGCATTTAACGCTCTCAGCTGATTCTTTTTGGCTCCCATAACAGGTGTAGAAATGATTTCAGAGTGTCTAGCCATGTTTTGTTATGTGGGAACGGCAGAAATGACTCACAATGCTTCCACATGCTCTCTGTTATGCCTGCCTCTCTCAAAAAAAAGTTTTAGCCTCTTCCTAGGGCAACAGGTTAAAAATACCATGCTTGGCAAGCATCCCACTACTCAACACTAATACCAAGGCAGTAGAGGAACTAATACACCACGCCCACAAGAGACAAAAGCTCAGTTCAGTTCAAGTTGGGGGAGGGAGGCCCAGGGAGGGGTCTGATGCGCTCCCACCTAATGGGCACAATGTAAGGGTGTGTGGCCCCTCCTGGGTGAGGGCACAACTACCACAGGGACCTCACCTAATAAACACAAATATTGTAACCTAATTGTACCCTCAAATTAATCTGAAAATAAAAAGAAATAAATAAACGTGCTTGGGTCTTTAGAGATTTTAGTCTCTGGAGTGCTAAAGGAAAACAGTGTCTATGATGTATTCCTGGTTCCGTCAGCTACAGAGATCATCTGCCTCTCAAGCTTCTGGGAAACCTTTTTATGACAGTCAGGATAAAACTCCCTTCTTTTCTCATTCAACAAAAAAGTAGAATCAGCTGAAAATCATTCTTGGAGATACACTGTCTGCTCGTAAAATATAAAACATGGCAAGTCACCCGCTCCATATGCACAGAGGCCTGCCCTGAGCAGTGCAGGCTCTGGCCTCCCGCGCTGCACGAGAACACGGCCCGCCTATTCCAACTGCTCGGAGAAAAAGGAGACAAGAAACTGCCGAGGTCTTTACGACGTCGCATTTTTAACGACATTATTCACGTCGTCGCATGGGGTTCTAAACAAAGAAGCATGGCATGTCCCCTTTGACATGCTCCCCGTGGTAAATCCAATTAAACTGCCATTGAAGGCTGCGCTCGCTCCATCACGCCCAGGTGACCGCGGCGGCTGCTCGGCGCTAACACATCTTCCTTCGCTCGCTGCCAGGTGTCCAGGGAGACGCTGCAGCAGCAGTCTTTATAGAAACAGGTTTTAAAAACTATATACTTTCCCCTTTTTTCTGACAATAAATTTGCTAACTTTGAAATCAGCAGGGACGACGAATTCTCATTCGGGAGCAAACCACGTATTTTGGAAGTCTTCCTGCGCTCTGCAGCGTGTCGCCGACTCTCCAGGGGCCGAGCTGCCCCGGCCTGCACCTCAGGGACACCCGCGTTCGGACACCGCACCCCGAAAGGCCCGTGCCTGCCTCCCACCGCGCCGCCGCCCGCTGCAAGGTGACAAGGTTTCTGCCAGCTCCTATTTTGCTCATGCTAATTGTCATTCCTCTTCTTTTTATCTAAATGCCACCCATCTTAGGACGAAGCGTATCTTGTCCCCAGCAGCCACGTGACTTCTCCTTCCCCTTAACTCAGTGAGCGGTCCCTGCGCTTCTGGTCACAGGTGCCTGGCGACACCCACCACGCGGTCAGGAGAAACCCGTTAGAACCAACGGCCGGATAACCGAGGCCTGCGCGAACCGTCCCACCTCGAGGGCGCGATCTCCGCTTCCCAGGGTTTTAACTCAAATCCTAATTCTCCCCAAAGCCACGCGGACTGGGGTTTTCTCAGCGGCGGGCGCCCTCCTGTGGTCATTCTGGGTCTTATTTGCAGCAGTGTTTTTTCACCTTCTTCCCGGCCTATCCTCGTTGGAGCGCAGCTCTCAACGCCACCCGCACGGCCTTCTCCTCGCCGTCCCCGGGCTCCGCCCCCAGCACGTTCCGGCGCACGCGCACTACATGCGGGGCTACGGGCCCTCCTGATGGCTGCTCTGGAACTGCGCCTGCGCACTGGCAGTGCTGTCCCTCGGAGGACGTGCCCGCTACCCCAGGCTCTGTGGCTTACCTGCGGCCTCTGCTAGGCTTGCCCCTCCTCTCCTTAATACTCAGGAAGGAGAGGCGTGTGGAGGGGCATTTATCTTCTCTCACATTACCTTCTCTGCTCTGCGCAGGTCCCCATGTCTGGTGGACTCTAAATAAATATTTCAAAGCTCTCGTCAAAATGCTCATAGCAATCACATCTGCAACTCTCACTCCCACAAACCCCTCAGGAAGGCTCCCATCTGCAACTCTCACCTCCCACAGGGTCCCCGGGAAGGCTCCCATTGCAACTCTCACCTCCCACATGGTCCCCGGGAAGGCTCCCATCTGCAACTCTCACCTCCCACAGGGTCCCCGGGAAGGCTCACATCTGCAACTCTCACCTCCCACAGGGTCCCCGGGAAGGCTCACATCTGCAACTCTCACCTCCCACATGGTCCCCGGGAAGGCTCACATCTGCAACTCTCACCTCCCACAAGCCCCTCAGGAAGGCTCACATCTGCAACTGTCACCTCCCACAGGGTCCCCGGGAAGGCTCCCATCTGCAACTCTCGCGCGGCAGAGCGTCGTCTGGACGCCGAGAGTGTGCTGCTGTGTCGTGGGCGGGGG
>CAUYRH010048433.1:0-49281 GCA_963574655.1 Perodicticus potto | reverse complement strand
TGAAGTCCAGGGCAAGTCTCAAAGCAAAGCTCAGGCAGGGGGTTCAGATGCAGAGGACTGTGTGCTTCAGTCCTGAATAGGCCTTCCAGGGGTGAACCACAGCGCCCCCTACTGACGTGTGTACACAAGTGAGGCAGAAAGCTGGGCCAGCCCTTCTGCTGCACCCTGTTCACTGTCCCTCAAATGATGAAGCTTGTAAACACCAAAGCCACTCTACTGCCTGTGGGAGCTCAGGTGGATACACCCTTTACGTTTTACCCACTTTGCTCTCAGCCACCCCTGCACAAATTTCATGGGTAAGGTTTGGAGTTGCTAAAGATCACAACCCATGGGATTGGGCGGATAACAGCCTGCCAGTAGGATCTTTATACTCTGGAGAGGAACTCTCCATGTCCACAGGCCCCAAGTTCATGGTGAAGCTATTTGCTATTATGGGTTTCCCTGCTTATGAATCTAGCTCATTTAATATCTGCTCCCCAATGGTGGCACTCAAATCTGGGCCTCTCAGACTGGTAGATGAGATGTTTAACCTCCAGCTAATCACTTTTCCGGATGTAAAATTTCCAAAGCCACACGCCATTTTTGATTAGGGTTTTGAGTGGCAAACAAATGGGAAGAAAAACTGAAAATAGGAATAGCCAATGATGATCCAGAAAATGCAAATGAAAGAAAACACAAGTAAGAGTCCACAATTCCTACTTAGAATATAGAATTTTAGGCCAAAATATTAAACAGGGACGAGTGGAACATTATGTGATGATCACAGCCTTTATGTCCCTAGCAAATGTACTACAATGTAAAAACAATGACAAGTTGCTAGCAATCCAGGGAGAAATCTAAAACATTATAATCTTAATCAGAGATTAACATACTTTTAAAAATAAGGCCAAAGATTAACTAGAGAAGAAATATCATGGAGAATTTAAATATGACCGATGATTTTGAAAACCAGTATTAATTTCAAACTGCCTATTTATAATACGTATATTTTAGCAGTGAAAGTGTATTTGTGTAGGTATCTAATGCTCATGGAATAAATATATCAACATCTATTATATTTAACCTGGATTTAACTTTGATAATTTCTAACAAGTAGATACCTTTTAAGATATATCTCAAACTACTACACTACAAATCTAAGAAGAATATTGTATTACAATTTAGAATGAAAAAAAAAAAAAAACCTCTTCCCCTTATCTTCCTCCAAGAAGAAACCAAAGCTGAAGTAGGAGATGTTTTGGATTAAGAAAGCTAAAGAATGCTGCCTAATGAGCACTTCCAAAATTTAATACTCATAATTGCCTTCATTATTATGAGTTATTAAAATAATGAATATATTTATTTCAGGACTGAAAGATGAATAAGATGAGGCACTCGAGACACTATAAGGAAGGTTTTAGAATAAATAAATAAATTAGGAAACAAAAAATATGCTGTAAAACCAGGTAGCCAAAAATGCAAATAAATCCAAGGTAAGAATGGCTCTGAAATAAAAGAGAGAAGGGAAAAAAAGAAAATTTTCATGTTATCAGAAATGAGAACAGGAAAACAAATAATCGTATCAACAGATGATGTGATATTAGATTTACAAATAGCAATCTATTTTCCATTGCATATTATCTTATTTTGTAATAAGGAAATATGTTCTATTCCTACATATCATTCCACTATACAATTTTACATGTTTATAAAAAATCTAAAAGTAGGGTGGCACCTGTGGCTCAAAAAGGGTAGGGTGCCGGCCCCATAAGCCGGAGGTGGCAGGTTCAAACCCACCCCGGCCAAAAACCACACACACAAAAAAATCTAAAAGTATATATATACAATTTGGTAACAGTGATCAACTCTAGGGCAATATAAGATTATAGAGGATTTTCTGTATTCAAATTTTACCAAGTGCACGAGTAATACATAACATCAAAATGCATTCTAATTTCAGAAGAAATAAGATAAAAATATTTAAAATCATAATTTTACTCATAACATTTATCGGTTTCTGTTTATAAATTTCATGCATAATATTAACACTGGTTTGCTTCTGTAAAAGCTCTAAATTAAAATAAAAAGAAATGAAATGTAACATGATATTAATATGCATGCATATGTTTTAAATAGGCTTTGGGCTGTAGTTTTTGTGTTTTGTTTTAAGTAAATACAACAGAGATGTGTTACTCAAAATGGAGAAGTGTAGAGAGCTCAGCAGTATTTAACAGAATATTTGTCAGAAGGCAAATGAATGACCAAGACCAAAGTCAAAGTTGAATGAAGGTGCATTTGAATTTTGGGAAGGGAAGCACCAAAAATAAATAAATAAATAAATAAAATTGAGTGACAGGAAAAAAAAAGCAAATACTTATTCACCTTTCATTTTCTTCCAGTCTTATATTTATTTATTCAGTATCAAGGTATTGAGAATTTAATATATGCCAGGGACCTTTCTAAACACCAGAAACGTGAAGTTTAAGATTATAGTCTTAAACATACGTTTGAAGTATCTCAAAGGCTCGTTGAGAGTGGAATGAATACCGTGAAGTATTTACTGACAAAATAGAAAGTTATACAGTCACACTTCTAGAACTGAAAAACACATTCAAATTATCTGGAAATCTTGTCAAAATCCAGATTCTAATTCAGAGTTCCTGATAATTTGGAATTCCTAATAAGCATTACTGGTTTGCCAGTAGGCTGAAGGGCAAGGTTACGGAGCTTCTGACTGGTACTCTCCCTCCAGACCAGGTGGGACAGATTCTCATTTTCCATTAAGTTTCCTTCTTCCCGTTCTCATCTTCGCTCATTCTTTACTTTCCTTGTAGATGATCTCATCCATGTCTCTGCCTTCAATTCTGACGTAAAGAAAGTTCACAACTATCTCTAGCCTTCTTCTGATTTATATGCTATAATGCCCAGGTACCTACTTGACATCAGGGCTTATATATTCCAAAGGTTTCTCCAACTCAACAAGTATAATGCTGAACTCACTGCACTTGTCTATCCCAAATTACTCTAAAAATACTGGCCATTGAGAGTATTTCATATGTCAACCACACTTGTCACAATTGTGACAAATAGTTTATGAATGTTTGATTGACTTCTGAAAGCTTCATGGGGAAAGGAACAGTGCCTGAGTTCACTTGCCACTTATTAATATTTCCAGTTACTACAATGGAACGGCATTTGAACAAAATAGACACTCAAAAAAAAAATTAGAAGTAAAATGTTGATTTAAAAATATCTGTAGCGAAATCTGCGTGTTCACCAGATTGAGCAATCCAGGAGTCTGGCAGCCCTAATACAGGAAGAGTCACTACCGTACCTCATCCCTCTAACAGCGAAATATTTTCACATATAAACTGTCCAGTAAGCATTTGTTCAAATTATATGAGTGGTGATGCCATGTACCCATCCTCTACAAAATTTAATTCATTCGAATTTATTGATTCCAATCTGGGCAAAGATGTATAATAAGCATGAGTGTAAAATGTAGCTATTTGGGTGTCTCATCAGATTTGTTAAAATGACTATGCCTCTAGTTGAGAGAATGAATTACTCTCAGAATCTACAGTCCATATGGCTTTCATTTGATTTATTTGAGCAATTTGGGTTATCTCATCTTGATCCTATCAAACATATAGTGTACAACATAATTTTAGTTTCCATCATGATTTTTCTGACAGATTGATTAAAATGGCTTTAATAGATCTGCTGGGAACATTTGGAACCTCAGCATTTTGTAGAGCCTTAGTAAGATTTATGGAGCAGACACAGTGGTGGGGAAACAAAAAAAGGGATTTTTCAGGATTTGATCTAAACCAGGAAACTATCCCAAACTTGATTAATGTAGCTAACTTTTCATTAAATATTTATCCTACAGAAGATCCAATATTAGCATGAGATGAAAATATCATATTCTATTTTCTTAGGATATTAAAAATGCAAAATGGCAAGATACACCCGTCAACAGATAATTAAAATGGAAGCGATCAGGGCTATGTAAGATGTGGGTACAGATGCTTGAGGAAACAGAAAGTGAATAATCAACAGTGTAAGAAAGTGATATTGATACAAGAAGGTTTAAATAGATAAACAACTATAAACCCACACCAAAAAAAAAAAAAAAACACAGACTCAAATGGGGAGGAGAGGGGAAGCAGGAAGGAAGAGATAAGGTAAGCTCTCACCCAATGGTGCAACCTAGAGGTATATGGCACACTCCTGGGTGAAGGGTTCAACTACACGTGTAATTTTACTTAATAAATGCAAACAATGTAACCTAATTGTTTATACCCATATATTAATCTGAAATTAAAAATAAGTAAATAAATACAGCTTCTTGAGAAAGTGACTCCTTATTTGAGAGTTCAAAGACCAGAACAAAAAAAAATTTCTTACTCGAGTTGTTTGGGAAAGAAATTTGGGCAGATAAAACATAATTTGTGATTTCATTTGTGTATATTTGACTAGTAATTGTTGGAGGTCAACATTTTCACATTTTACAAAGGCCGAATAAAATTGTTTAAGGACCTAGATGACTTTTTACTTGGGTTTTCTTTTGTCCTCATAAATAACATTGTCCTGTACAAACAAAAGATAGAATTGTGCTAAAGAACATTTTTTTGGATCCTATAATCAGTATCACCCTTACGAGAACGCTGAAGTCACTGTGTTACTTATACACATTTGTATTTCTCAAAAAGTTGGATGGCGCTGAGAAGTATGGAAAGCTTTTAAGGAACTATGACCCACTTAACTCAGCAATCTCATATCTAGTAGAATTAGATTGCTTGCCCTCTTTCAAATAAGAACATCAGATTGAATTTGTGGCTTAAAACACAACCTTTCTCCCACACTTTCCAACTTTTTTGTCATTGTGTTATTAAATTTAGGTATCTACGAAATGTTAAATTGGAGATCATTGCAGTAATTGAACTGGGACATTCCTCTTCCCAGCTGGCTCTCACCACTACATATAAATACTTACTCTTATCATTCTTTTTTAGAGCTTTATTGAGTTGTAATTGACATAAACAGCACATATTTTACTTGTATTATTTTATATGTTTTGATATATTTATACAACAATAACACTATCATGACCATTTATGTATTTTATATTAAGTTAATTTTGTGTTCATCTTTAATGTGGGTTTCTTTTAGGCAACATGATATTGGATCCTGTT
Organism: Perodicticus potto; assembly: GCA_963574655.1. NCBI lineage: Eukaryota > Metazoa > Chordata > Mammalia > Primates > Lorisidae > Perodicticus > Perodicticus potto. The sequence goes on along the minus strand of CAUYRH010048433.1, from coordinate 44,104 downwards.
TTTTCTTTATTTTACCAAGTATGATAAACTCTTGCATTTTAATTTGGGCATTTAGACCACATAGATTTAATGTGATTATTAACAAGACTAGGTTGAAATCGATCCATATACATCTATATCACCACTTCTAATCTTTGGGCCTTTATTGTCAAATGACTTAGTTTTATATATGCTACAAGCTCCACATTACATTACTAATACTTTTCTTTAATCAATCATCTTTCAGAGAATTTTCAATAATAAAAAATCGTACGTGTGTATACACAGTTATCCTTTCAACGGTCCTCCCTTTGCGTAGATATGTTTTTCCACCAAATGTCAGCCTCCTTCTGGCTTCTTGCGTGCCTGGTAATTTTCCAAGCTTTGTGAATGCTAATTTATTATGTGTTGAGTATTCTTACAAATATCCTCTACCTTTGTTCTGGGATGCAGGTAAGTCACATGGAAATATTTCCATCCTTTTGAATCTTGCCTTTAAGCTTTGTTAAGTGACAGAGGAAGAACCGTTTGTTTACTCTCTGTAAGCTGCAATAAATGATGATATTTTCCTTCCTGGCTGGTAGAAACAAGAACCCTCCTTAGCCCTGCATGATTATTGGGCACCGTTATCTCTCATCAGTTTGGGGTTTTCTTTCCCAAATGTCCTCACACATACGCACAGATCAACTTAAAAATAAAGAGGAATCCCTAACGGAGTTCCCAAGTCCCACTGGGTGTAGCCTTCTCCTTTCTGAAACAATGTCCAGCAAACTTTGTTTTCCCTGGACTCTAAGCTGCACTTCTCTATTCAGGGTGTCTGCTAGATACCTTTGACACAGGGTCCCCCCATTCAGGGCTGGATAACAGCCCCGTTTGCTAGCCCTTGGCAAAGAAACATTTTTTTCTCCAAACTGCACTCTCTGGATATAAGCAAGACAGGAGAAAAGCATTTTGACAGTAGTTCCTGTAAGCCTAGTGTCTTCTGGAGTGGACTCCCAGCCCCTTTTGCCCAGAGCTATAGAAAGACTGCATTCATTTGTTAATACACTCATTCACTAACCAACACTGACAAGGGGTCTTCTGTCTGCCAAAACCTGGCCAAGTATAATTCTTAAGACCTCCCAGTTTACTAATGGTGTATAACCCCCTAGAGCAGCGGTTCTCAACCTGTGGGTTGCGACCCCTTTGGACTGTATGAAAGGTTCGTGGCATTAGGAAGATTGAGAACACCTGCCCTAGAAAAACAACCCACATAGGACTTACCACTTGGGTCTCCCCTCTGCCAGACAATCGGGTGACTTTCCTTCCTTCTGCCTTCCTTTCTATCGAATAAATCCTATCTTATCACTGATTTGGGTGGTCCATGAGTTCATTCTTCCAATCTCTGAGACCAAGGACCGTCTGCAGAAAGAAATTCCATCGACATCTTGACTCTCACTGTCCAACTCTATGACCTGGGAACCCTCTTAAAGAACTCAGGTCGTTTAATCAAAAGGCTTATTTGGTTTCCTATCACTCAGGAATCATTATCCTTCACTGCTGCTGTCTAGTGACTTAAAAAGCATATATTTTTCTATCATTCTCATTTCAAACAACAGAGTAAATCTGGGTAATGTTACTCCATGTTAGGAAAAAGCTAAAGATAGATCCAACCATTCATTATCTCCATTGAAGGTGAATTCAAAAGTGTCAACTTTATAGACACATTCATATCTGTATAAAGGAAAAGATTATCATGTCAAACAAATGTGCCAAGTGCAAATTTATTTGATATGCACATGCTTTGATCTCCCTGCTAAGGTCCTGGATTAAAAATACATATTGGATGCAAACATTGAAAACCTTGAGAATACGATGCACTACGTATTTTTCATAACATCTCCCTTATGATTTTCCAGACCAACTTGCTCACATCCAGCAGTAAAGGCTGAATGTTCCCAGGTACACTTCTAACAGGTGTTTTGTGTATTTAATTCCCTTTTTGATCTGTGTAGCATAGGGTGGCTATGCGACTTAATTTCTCTGCCAACCTTCCTAGAAGTCTGTTTTTAAACATAGGATGTTTTGTGAATCTAAAGTTTCAACAGAAAAATCTCTTCCAACATATCCAAAATATTTTGAGTTACCTTTACCGTTTTCACAGGTCTTCTTTAAATGCAAAAGGATTTCCATCCAGTGAATTTTTATTTAGAGTATTATATTTTCTAGTTCTAGGACTTCCCTTTGACTTTTTCTTTACATTTCAAGGTTGTTCCTGAAATTCCCCATCTCTTTTTCCATCATACTTTCCTTCCCTCCAGACTCATTAACCTATTCGTCACAGTTATTTTTTCACTTTTTAATTTCAGAATGTTAAGGGGTACCAATGTTTTTTGCTCCATAAACACTCTTTGTAATGCTTAAGTCAAAATTTTAGTGTGCCCTTCATTCAAATAGTGATCGTGATACTTGATAAGGTTCTTCTCTCTGAACTTGATAAGGTTCTTCATTCAAATAGTGATACTTGATAAGGTTCTTCTCGTGATACTTGATAAGGTTCTTCTCTCTGGCCTCTTCCCCTTTCCCCCCCGCCTTGATTTCCTGTGACATTTATATCTCGTTGTGCCCATGTGTGTCCAGCAATTAGCTCCCAATTATTAAGCGAGTACAGAGATGAGCTGCAGATAGGACACAGGATAATAAGGAATCAACGAATGTTAAGGTTGATCTGTGCAGTCCAAACTAAAGAACCGAGGAAAAATAATAGGAAAAAATATATAGAACTCTACTGACCAGTGTAATAGTATCAAATGGTATACTATATAGTCAGTCATGAGCTATAGAACAATGTTTTGGTCAATAACAGATTGCATATATGTGTATAACTGCAGGCCTGTAAGATTGCAATAGGGTTGAAAAATTCCTATCACCTAGTGATGTCATGAAACAAATGTTATTCACATATTTGTAATGATACCAGTGTAAACAAACTTGCTGTGTTGTCACTAGACCATAAGCAATTATGCCGAACATAATACTTGATGCTGATAATAAACAACTATGTTACTGGTTTGTGTAAGAAAAAAAAATGTTTTCATATAGGGTCATGCTTTCAAAGCTTTCCAAATGCTCACAAAATCATCTGGTTTGTTATCCAAAGGGTAAATAATTTTGCATGGCAAATCTTATTTATTTTTTAAATATTTAATTGCCTGAATAAATGTTATGCAATAGAATATGAGCCACGTATCCAATTTAAAATTTTCTAGTAGAAAAAGTAAAAATACTGAAAGAAATAGGCAAAGTTAATTTTAAAAGTATATTTTATTTGGTTCAAGCTATGCAAAATATTATCCTTTCAACAAATAGTCAATAAAAAAGAGATATAATATTAATATATTTTTTATTTTTTATTTCATAGGAAGACTTCAAAATTCAGTATGTATTTTGCACCTATAGCACATTCCCATAATACTAGCCACTTTTCAAGAGCCAAATATCAAATATGGCTGGAGGTTACCCTATTAGGCAAGGGAGTTCTAGACAGTATTCAAGGAATTCTTAGTAATTACACTGAGTCATGTTAGGGTCTGATTTCCTCAGCATGTTAGTAAGCCAAATGTTAGTCATATAACAACTATAATAAATACTCAAAATAAATACTCAGAGTTACTATCCAGACCAGTGCAGCAAGACCAAAGTATCTGCACGTCAATTGATTTGTATACAATATAACATCTTCATTCTAACTTATGGAATGATAATCTTGCTCCTTTATAAAACGTATCTATGCCTATTTTTATCCATAGTACCAAAGGACATACGAAATCGTATTACCACCTTCAGGACATCTAGGCTGGGCTAGCTGGGCTGTGCACTGAACCCAGCTTTTCACTTGTCAACCTAGATATCCTGCACCTCCATACCCTGACCCCCCAATAAAATCAGAATTTCTGTTGTTGCAGCTTCCGAATTTATTGTGAAAATAAGAAAACAGAGGTGAAAATTGGGTTGAAAATGTAAGATGTTATCTAGAATTAAAATGAGAAAGCTGTTTGGATGAAGAACAATGGCCTTAACCTTTCTGGCTGAACCATATTTTTTTTTTTTAATTTTTTATTAAGTCATTTGTACATAGATCATACATACATTTACACCATTATGGGATTCGTTGTGTTGATTATTTGTACAAATTGGAGCACTTACATGCTACTAATCAACATAGCTTTCACCTCATTTACCCAATTACAGGGTTAAGACATTTGTGTTCTACACCTGATAGGCGTCCCCTGGATTCTAGGACCTTCGCCTGCCTTTTCATAGAAACTTGTAATTATCAATTCAATCTCCACTGCTTTGAGATGTAAATCGTCTTAAAAGTCTCCTGCTCAGTTTAAAGCTCAGGTTTTCTTTCTCAAACCCCCTGAAGCCATTGCTCTGAAATGTCCCCCTCAAGGAAGACAACCCCCACCCCGCCAGGCTCCAGTCCTGGGAGGGCAGGAACTTAACCAGCAGACTCGTGACTGTAAAACTATTAGGGAAAGTTTGCTTTTCCTTTGGGTAAAGCCCATTGGCAAAAAAGAGGCCCATGTTCTCACCACCACACTTAAATTTCCCCTTGGTTCTGATTTCTTTCCTCTATCATAATTGCCTTGAGTAAATTCCTTCTTGTTTATTTAACTTTGTGCAAGTTTTGCTTTGACACCATCTTAATGAATTTGCTTTTTTTCCCCTCTGCTCTAAAGGAAGTGGGACAGAAATGTTTAAGCAGTGGCATCTAATGCAACTAATTTTCCATGACACCATCACATAAAAGCCTAATAATTTCAAAGATGAGGATAATCAGTTCTGGAGTCTTCTATTTTATCTTCTTTGACCTTGGAAAAGTTTCATATACCTTTAATAAAAGATTTCCTTCTCCTGAAAGATGAGAGGTTTGGGTAAGGTGTCCTTTTAATCCCTGTTGATTATTGACTAACCAAGTGCATCCATATTTTTATCAGTTAATTCACATCAATTTTCTGTACATGACGTAAGAGACTGCGCTTTTTCTAAGTCTGATGAACATTTGCCCATTTAAAACAGGAAATGAATTAGACATATCCCTGAAGTTGAAAACGAGGTACAATTTTCCTTCCATCTATAAAGCAGCTGCTGTCACCATTTGCTGACTTGCAAATCATTACCGAATGCTTCAGCACATCTTTTTACTTGTAGGCATTGTGCAAAGTCAGCTCCTGAACTGCCCGTAATAGTTGGGACACATGATTTGCTTTTTTTGAAATTTCAGCGTAGAAAAGGATACAATCAGTGCTATATAAATTACATGGATTATGGTACTTTTAAAAAGGGCATATTGTAATTTAAGTTCTCACCTCAAACAGAAAGAAAAAGTGCTGTTTTACATGGTATATGTGATTTTGAATACACATATGAGAACCTCAAATTAACATGTGATACCATAACTCCCACCAAAGCATACTTGGACGAGGAATCGCTCTGAGTATTTACTAGGTGCTATGTCAGTGATTCCCAAATTGCTGTGTATTTCTCAATTACCTAGTTATCCTCAAAAACTTCCAAAGCCCAGGCTACAACCCAGATCAATTACAGCAACCTCTGTAGGTAAAACACAGACGTTTTTTGCAGCCCCCTGAGTTATTCCAAGGTATAAATGTGAGAACCACAGCCCTGGACCCTCTGCTGGGATCTTTTCAAGCAGAATTTCACGGTAATTTTCACAACCAGCCTTTGAGGGGCAGATCCTGTTGAAAATTAGAGTCCTCAATACTACAATCAACGAAGTACTTGGAAACAAAATTACTTTTAGAAAACTCAGATGAATGAAAAAGTAAAATGAATGAAGAGGGAATTGAATGAGATCACATCTGCTCCCCAGCAGGACCAGCTGTGGGAAATCTGAAATTCTAAGTCATCTGAATCAGGAGAGGGGACTTCAGCCTATTTCCCTGTTGTGTCTCCAGGATGTAGGTTATGCAATATCCCAAACTAGGTCAGTGTAGAAGGCTCCCAGCCTCATCCAAAACTGTGGTTCCCCAAAGCATATTGAGGAGAAAAACCCATCCTGGTTCTTATCAAAAGCCTGGACATATAAGTCATATTCGCAGAAAAAGGTCTGGAAGATAGGCAGGCTGCCATGCTTGCAAGTCCAGATTTTTCCCTAAATGAGGAAAATAGAACCCCTATTTTGATCATGTAAGATTGTTTTCACTGGATTGTATTTTAACTCAGGACTTTCAGCTTATACTGAGAATCCTATATGGAGTATTTATGGTACCATTTGCTGTCTAGCACACAACTCAGCGTGTATTTCAGCAGTAATGCCTAGTGCCCAAGATCTATTTCTCTCAAATTCTGGGGTCAGGAAATGCTGCTCTTTCCCTTTTGAAATGGTCTTATTTTTGCTTATTGGCAATATACATAACTCCCCCCTTTTTCCCTATATGTTTTGACCAGGAAGTCTAGAACTGTATTTGTGCCCCCTTTTAGTAATAATTAAAACAAAATGCTCAAAATCAATTATAATGTTCCTTTTAACTATTAATAGTAATAATGTTACTACTTTTAATTCACTTTCCCACCCTCTGGTTTCCTAACTTTTTGGATGCATTTCATCAGCCGCCTTGTGTCTTATAAATATTTTACAATATTTAATCCTATAACCCTTGCAACATGTCAGGCTCTAGCTGTCAAGTTTCTGACAAGAACACGTAAGGTCAAAATGCATTTCCCTTATAACAGTGGAATTCTCTACTTAGCAAGAGGAAATCTGTGGCCTTCCTTGAAGGATATGGAATAGATACAGTGCAAAAATATGACAAAACGAGATAAAAAACTTACCCCATCGCACACCTGAGTTAACCTTGAACTACGTGTCAATCTTATTCTGAAACTCACGGACTACAGAACACTTGGATGACTTTAGCAGGAAATGCTAAGGACCCGAAAAGTGTAGAGAGTCCAAGTTTAGCAATTAACCTGCCATATGCAGTGATTTTAAGTTCTTGAAAATAATTTGCTTTAAAGTTTGGGTGATAGATTATAGACAGAGATTTAGAGGCTCAATGCGCATAGCTCAGTGAATAGGGCACCAGCCACGTACACCGAAGCTGGCGGGTTTGAGCCCGCTAAATAACAATAACTACAACCAAAAAAAAAAAGAATAGCCGGGCGTTGTGGCAGGCGCATGCAGCCCCAGCTACTTGGGAGGCTGAGCCAAGAGAATCTCTTAAGCCCAATACTTTGAGGTTGCTGTGAGCTGTGACTCCTCAGCACTCTATTGAGGGTGACATAGTGAGACTCTGTCTCAAAAAAAAAAAAAAGATATAGATTTACATACAGGTATAGATTTAGACATAGATATACAGATACATCATGGAATTCAAAAATTAGAATTACCTCCTGTTATCTGCGGCTGTCTCTTTCCTGAGAGACGCATGTCATATAGCGTCTGGCATATACGGTACTTGAACCTACCAACACACCAGCTTGTTTGTCCCCAAGGAAGTTTCATGCTTGGTGTTGCTCTCGGGACCCTTTTTTGTGGAAGTTATTGATTAAACACAAAGTGCAGGTTTCTTAACAAACTCAAGATCCAGAAACAGACGAAAGAGTGTTCTGCTGGACTGGACTCACGGCGGGCAGGTGACGTGTCTCTGTCCCAGTTACCCGGTCACCCCATCCCTGCCCTCAGGTCTTTTAAGGTGGGCACTTTTCCTTGCTAGCCACTGTACCACCAGCATGAAGAACAGGGCCCGGTAGAACGAAGATACCAAATGAACAATTGCTGAATGGATAATAAGGTAATCCCTGAATCCAGCACCAAACAGCTATTTAGTATTTAGTCCATCCCCAGATGCACATTCACTCTATCTCCACCTCTAAGCAGTAGGGCCTTACCACTTTTCCATAACTACAACTCTATGCTTTATATTTTGGGGGGAAAAAACCATGTCATCTAATGCTATTTTCTTTTTTTTTTTTTTTAATCAGGGACCACTGGATTTTTATTGAGTTCCAGAATACATACATGATGCATTAATAATTTCTACAGAACTGCAATTTTTTGTTAAATTGATTTCATACTATTTTTGATATTTATGTATGAAAAGAAAGTAGTTTTGTAAATAATAGAGAGATGGAGAAGATGTCAAAATCAGGTTCACTTTTACAGCCTAATGAGAACTCCTAGTTTTTAAAATATTATGCACCTGAAAATGGGCATTATTCTTTTTTTTTTTAATCACAGCTGTGTACATTAGTGCAATCAAGGAGTACAATGTGCTGCTTTCATATATAATTTCATATATAATCAGCTTCTCCGGAGCCAACTCTATTCTTATATTTAACACAGAGAATTTACTGTGTGCCTGGTCCCATGACAGGTACTTAACCTGTCATCTCATTTAAACCTAATGATATCATCGTTGATAGGTAAAATACACAAAAACAAAGACTACTCAGATAGATGGAAAAACTGGCCTAGACCATCAGCACACCGTGGTAAAGCCCAAAGTTTTCAATCAGGGTCACTCCTAAGGTTTATGTCAGGGGTGTCCAGCTTTGTCTCTGCCACACTTTGGCAGCGTGGATAAGAGACAAGGCAATCTATAAAATACATCAAAAATGTTAGGAAACCAAGTAGAGTTGTGGGGCCCACAGCCCTACACTCAAATACACAAACCCTAATGAAAGCTCGTGAGTAAAACAATAGGTCTGAGCATGCTCTCCATGATATCAAAGACCACAGATAAGCAAAAAAAGAGTCCTCACAAAATCACCCTGCAGCCTGGGGGCCAAAGGTTGGACACCCCTAGCCACAGTTTTCAAACCAAAAACTTTACCCAACAAATACAAACAGTGTAACCTAGTTGTCTGTAGCCTCACATTAACCTGACATTGAAAAAAAAAGAAAAAAAAAGTCTCTATGATCTTAAAAGACACATTTTTCTAGAAACATTAATACCATAAATGAATTCTTAGGCTTTAAAAATCCAGAAAAAGTGCTTGTATTGAATTTCTTATTTTTTTCAAATGCATACATTTTCCTGCTTTTTCTTAAAACACACACGCAATTTACTCCACAGCCTTCCTCTGCGTTGCCATGGTTTTTACAGCTTTGAGCCTTTATTTTTTCACTGTTGGGTAAGCTCCGTCAGCTTCTCGGAGCCAACTCTACGCTTCTACAGTTTACTTTCTAAGTGTTATTTCATGTTTCTTTCTTGCAAAATTGTGTCTCCTTGTCTTTGATAAATTTACTCTAAACCTCTATCACACTGACTTTTGCTTATTTCTATATACCAACTTTTATCACTATTGCGGCCAGAAGTGTATTTTGCTAGCTACACTCAGACTTTCAGTGCACCTGAACTATGTCCTCCAATCTCAATGTCCTTTGTACTTTACATTATTAAAAACTTTTCTTTAATAAAGGAAGGCTTTATGAGAAACCTGCTATTTCTCTAATTCTGAAGGAGACTAAAGAATTTATTTTCTGTTCTCTGCCATCAAATTGTTTCCTATTTTCTTATAGAGACAAGACATAAATGCCAAATGGAAAATATTATAATAATTAACGATATTAATCATAATGATTAATATACCAAAAATCACCCTGACTTGACTATCATCGAGCATGTTATTGCGGGTAACTTCCAAAATCAGTTTTTGCAACTGCTCATTCTTATCATCCATAAATTAAGTACATTAAGATCATAATACACTTGTGTACGAAATTTATTCCAACAGACAGATGCTTTGGAATTGCTAAATTTCATTGCCAATGTATCTGTATTAAATTATCTGCAGCTATAATTCAAAATGAGGATCCAGAAAATTGGTGGCCATTAAAAATTAAATGATTTACAAAGCAAGGAAGTAATGCAAGATGCTTAGATAATCTCTTTTGGAAATTGAAGTGGAGAAGCCTTTTTTATGCCCCTTCTGCTATAGACATTCAGTATTGCTTTTTAACATCAAGTCTTACCGCATTAGCCCCCCTGAGAAAACCTCCGTTGAAGGGAAAGAGGCGAACCTTGGCCATAAACTACGTTTTAGAAGATACTTGCTAAGTGCACTGCAATCAAAAGCCCTATTATTAATGTCAGTACATAAACTTCAAGCCGTACCTTTTAAATCAACCAACACTCTATACTAAAGAAGCTGTTCTCTTATTTTTTTTTTCCCAAATACGTGAGACTGATCATTAGGATATGAACAGTAGTAACAGTTTTGAGCGGGTGGTGATGAAAAAATCCTTAAAATGAAACAACTGATTTAAAAGGCAGTTTTCCTTTTTCCCTTTTGGGAGTAGTAAGTTTCATACATCGAGTTTCCATTAAAGTGCTTTATAGTTTTCTCACTGTATATTAAACACTAGTAGTAACACATTTCTACAATATTTTTAAACTTTAGGAATCATGCACAAGTAATTATCTCAAATATTTCACGTAACAGGTAGGTAAACATTGATTATTAGCAGCAGAGATGCCAAGACTTAGAGAAGTGGCAGAGATCGCGCTAGTACAAAGGGACAAAAGTGTGTGCTTTCTGGTGACCAGGCCTGGCCACAGGAGGGCTTTGCTATCTGTGCACGATGGTAAATGTAAGGAAGGAAACTGCCTCTAGCTTAAAAGGACATTTTTGGCCTTGTTGTTCCCTTTTCCTCATCCTAAAGACAGAAACTGCAACAGATTTGATCATGCGGACTCAGAAAACACTAGAGAAAAGTAAATTAACAGGGGAAGTGGGAATCTACTTCTCATTGATCGGAGAGCCTGGGATACTCACAGTATTGACATGAAAATCACAAATCATCTCTTCCATGTTGAGGGTTTCATTTTTTTTAATTTCAACATCTTTGTTTGCTTTCATTTGTATCAAAAATCTACCCGTCTGTCTGTCTGTCTGTCCCTCCATCCTATAACCTTTGTCCACTCCTGTCTCTCAACTCCCACCTACTCTCAGCCACATTAATTGATTAACCTGCGGGTGCTACAATAGCCTTCCTTTTGCTCATCTCTTGGACATAATTTGCCCCAAATAAGGCTGTCATCCTAAGTCTGATTAATACTAAAACATATCTTGTAAAAGATTGTTCCCCTTGCTCAGAAGTTTCCTATCAACCTGTTTTTGCTCTGGAATAAAGCACCTTCAGTTAGCTTTTTACTGAAACCCCTTCTAATTTGAAAGGATGTCCTTGTTGAAATTTTACTTAGCCAGTCAGTTCCAATCCAAACTCTTCTATCAACTCTTAGGGAGGGAATGGTGGATCACACCTCCAACCACAGCACTTTGGAAGGCCAACGAGGGAGGACCCCTTGAGGCCAGAAATTTGAGACCCACCTGGGAAATACAAAGATAACTTGTCTCCACAAAAGAAAAAGTAAAAAATAGCTAGGCATAGGGATGCACCCGCTTCCCAGGGACTCAGGAGGCTGAGGCAGGAGGATCACTTGAGTCCAGAAGCTCGAGGCTGCAGTGAACAATCATTGAACCACAGCACCTCACTGAAAGCGAGAGATCCTGACTCTAAAAACAATTAATTTTAACTGAAAATCTTGCCCAATTAACTCAGGCCCAAATTAAATCAGTTTCACAGTATTCCACATATTTTACCATCATCAGAATATACTTCATAACTTCATCTTATCTCATTTTATCTCTCTTAAGATGCTACCTAAATAAAGTGAGTACAATTTAGATTCTTTCAGCCCCAGGCAAGTGACTCAATGAATGAGGAATCACCTGGTAAAAATCCAGCGCTTACTAAAGTAAAATGAGGTAATTTTTCAGGCTCCCTATGTGAAAAAGCAAGGCTAGAACAGGGTACCTTAGGCCAAAAACAATTATCAGCATTAAATTGCCTTTACATTCAAACAATTCATTAAAAACTCAGATCAGAATAAGGTCCTTTCATATTCTTTTATCTCAACTTCAATCCTACTGGCTTTTTTTCTTAATGGGATCCAATAACTTAATGATTCCAATTTATCACAGGCAATATATATGATTCTATAAACAGTATTGTGTACATATTTGTAAGATATAAAAAGGTATGACAATTAATAAACTGTCTTTCTAGTCCTAGTGAATAAGACCCACCAAATATCTTATTCATAATGAATGTTCTATCAAATATCTTATTCATAAGAAATATCTTATTCATAATGAATGTCAAATGTATTATCTATTTGGGGGATGGGAGGGGAGGGGAGAGGTTTGATGGAGGCAGGGTAAACGGGGCCACACCTATGGTGCATATTACAAGGGTACATGGCAAATCTATTAAGTACAGAGTATAAATGTCTTAACACGAATAAATGAGGCGATAGCTATATTAACTAGTTTGATGTAAACATTCCAAATTGTTTATAAAATCAGCGAACTGAACCCCATAAAACACTATTGTATACATGATCTATGTGTATGACTTACTAAAAAAATAAAGAAAGAAAAGAAAATATCACTTCAAAAGAGAATGGCATTATATGAAAATACGAATGAGATTGAAATGATTCATTGTTTTGCTGGACACTAGGGTTCGGGGTTAATATGTGTTACTCTGCTATGTGGTGTATACTTGGTTAAAGAACACAGACCCTGGAGATGGAGGGAACTGGTCTGAACCCCAACTACTAGCTACTTGGCCTTGAACAATTCATTGAACCCTTGTGCCTTTTTGTTTCCTCTTCTGTGAAACCTGATAATAGACATATTTAGCACACAGGGCGAGTGTGAGAATGAAGGAGTTAATACAAACAAATAACCTATTGAGAACATGGTATTGGCCAGGTGTGTGGTGGCACCTGCTTGTCATCCAGCACTTTGGGAGGCTGGGGTGGGAGAATCGCTTGAACTCAGGACTTTGAGACCAGCTTGAGCAAAACAGGACCAACATTTCTATAAAAAGTAGAAAATCTAGCCAAGCATTGAGCTATGCTGACACCACTGCCCTCTAGCCGGCATAACAGAGGGAGACCCTGTCTCAAAAAAATAAAATAAAAAGAACACAGCATTCCTTCAAGGTAAGTCCTCTTATGACCATTCTTGCAGATGATGAAGTTTAAAATTAAGAAAGTTTAGGAACTTTCCTAAAATTCGAGTCTGGGTTTCCTATCACCTAAACCTCTCCATATTTTACTATATCGTAATAAGACCCAACTGCCTTCCATATCTATGATTTAATACCCATTATTTTCAGCATCTTTATATATTCAAGTACTTAAAATTATGTTTTATGATATACGTACCACAAACTACTTAATAGCTCAGCTTCTCTCAACCAATACTCTCTTTTAATTCAGAGGAATACTACATAACACACCAGTGTCTAACTTTAATAAAGATGCACAAAGCAGAGAGAAATGTGACTATTTAGCCTCCTGGTACTGCTACTGTTAGAAAAGCTAACTTTAAGGACATGTCTCCTCTTTGTAGAATAGAAAATTTGACCACATATATAAACATAGAGAATACTGTAATATAATGGACCCCTAGACACCATTATCAACTCAGTCAACATTGTTTAACCCATACTCTCCAAACCTCTCAAATTATTTCCAGTAAATTCCAGACAGCATAGTATTTTATCTATAACCATTTCAGTATAAAATAGTGGCACTTGACAAAACATAGCTGCAATTCCGTTATTATATATCAAACATACAAAGCCGGGCACAGCCGCTCACTCCTGGAATCCTAGTACTCTCGGAGGCCAAGGCAGGTGGATTGCTTGAGCTCATGAGTTCAAGACCAGCCTGAGCAAGAGCGAGACCCATCATTACTAATAATACAAAAACTGAGGCAAGAGGGTCTATTGAGCCCAAGAGTTGGAGGTTGCGGTGAGCTATGATGACACCGTGGTACTCTACCCAGGGTGACAGCTTGAGATTCTGTTTCAAAAACAAAGAAATAAAAAACATCCAAATTGCATAACATAAAGTACAAGTTAGTAACCACATTTCCCTGATTGCCTTATGACATTTTAATATATCCGGGTATTTTTTAAGTCAACGATAGTAAGTCCACTTTTAGAGATTGTTTTTATGTCTCTTAAATTTTTGTTAAGTTGTAGATTTTTTTTTCTCTTTTTCTTATCTGACATTGTTTGGTAAGAAAAGAGGCTTTATAAACATTCTATCCAGGGTCGTTATGGTCTGGATTTTGTTGCTACAACCCTGCCGCATCATTTACCTTGATTTTCTGATCTTTTGGTCATTTATCTAAATGCTCGATTATACCCAGGTTTGGTTTTTTTGGCAAAAAAGATCTTTTCAATATTCCCTACTGAAGGGTTACAGAGCTTGCTAATTTATCTAAAGCCCTTCCTGGGCACTTTTGAATCACTGAACTAAAATTAAATTACACTTGGCAGGGTATATTCATATTTTTAGCTTTCTACTTAATATTGTTCAGCACTTTGTGTTTTGGGATATTTTCAACAGCATTTTTATTTTTTGTTAACAGAGAAATTTTGATATTCTGTGTTACTGTGTCACCCTCATGATTTGTGAAATTTTTCTGTGTACAGTATGTACAGATTCTAGCAAGAAGACTATTAATCTCCTTTTTCTTTCAAAATATTAGAATTTCTCAGGGGCGGCACCTGTGGCTCAAAGGAGTAGGGCGTTGCCCCTTGTGCCGGAGGTGGCGGGTTCAAACCTAGCCCCAGCCAAAAACTGCAAAAAAAAAATATATATATATATCAAAATATTCGAATTTCTTATTAAACTGACAGTACCCTGATTTCTTTAGTGCCAAGTTCTGTGTGTTTGACAGTAAGCAAATACCCAATGGTCAAATATGAAAGAATGAGATAAAACTCTTATAGGATTTGGAGTTTGCAATGAATACATATGGATGCTTACTTTCATCTCTCACTTACTAGATGAGTAAGTTTATTAAAATTGGAAGAAAACTGCATCAAGGTGCCTTTTTTTTCTGTATTCTCCATGGAATGGAGAGTATAAAGCACCCCAGATCATCAAGTGTCACTGAAGCTGGTGACAGCCCTGGTGCGCTCTAAAGTCCTGTTTTATGTTAAGAAGGTGTATTTTCCCACTGCATTTCTCTCCTTCATCCTGGGCTACAGTTGTGATCTATCTTTCATAAGAAAGTGTGAGTAAATGTAAGTAGGTTTCATAGAAGTACTGAGTACATTGGATGTATTTTTTAGGGGAGGGGGAGGTTTGACAGAGGGAGGGTAAAAGGTGGGACCACACCTGTGGAGCATATGACAAGGGTACAAGTCAAACCCGTCGAGTATAGAACACAGATGTTTTGGTACAATGATCAAGTCAATGAGGTGAAAGCTGTGTTGACTGGTTTGCTCTAACCACATCAGATTGTATAAAAAAAAATAAGCACATTGTACTCCACATAAGCATGAATATATCCATGATCTATGTGTATTTGACTTAATAAAAAAAAATTAAAAAAGAAGGTATATTTTCATGCTTTCTCTGAGGAAGGGGGAAAGAAAACATTTCTTTGTTTCCTATACCCAAATAACATAGATGAAGCCACCTTACCTCGGGCCACTCTCAACCACGGGACAGAGCAAAAGGGACAAAAAATTAATGAGAACACTAGGGGCTAAAATGTCCAGAGATTTAGCACCTGATCTCAATGCTTTGAATTACAATTCCAAGTCAACAGAAAGCAGTTCAGAGCGCAGGATGTGTGCTTAACGTATTCTACTCAGCTCACTGCCAGAAATGAATTGTTGCGTTGCGTGTAACTCAAAGCACCTAGGAGTAATTTAAGGATGGGACAGCATAGGACATTACAGTAGTCAGCCCATTCAGAGTATCAGAAAAACAACCCAGGCTGCGTCTGTCTGCAAGGCCAGCTAGCAAAGGACATCCTGAGAAGGAGTGAAAATCTCAACTTACTCATTGAATATTTGGACTTATTTCAGCCCTGAGACTTTTATGGAACAATAAAGCCGTACGTCAAAGAGCAAATGCCTTGCTTTCAAAGGGAAAGAATGTAGCAGAAAATAAATGAAAAGCATCAGATGCTTTGGACTTCGGTGAAAGGCCCAATTACCATGAAATTCTGAAATACCTAGATGTGGGGGTTATTGAATTAGAAAACACTCATGTTAAATATAAACAATATATAAATTTATAGAACATTTTTATATTTGCTATTATACATTACAGTAAATAGAAAAGTATTATTAATATAGTAAATTGATAAGTATTTTTGGCGTTATGACAGTAAAATGGAAAAAAGATAGTTTACTTGCATATACATACAATACCTCTAAAAACACAATTATTAAATGGGAGGAAATCTGACTATACGCCACCATTGATTGTGGTAGAGAAATTACTTTGACACCTTTGGTTATCACTGTTGAAATCCTTAACAGCAACAGAACAATCTGTAGTGATTTCTTCTTGGTAACTAATTTCATATTAGTTAATTATAATTTCCTTCTGAATATACAGCAATACAGAATTGTATTTTAGCAACTAATATTATATATTTCCTAATTACTCATTTAGCTTAAGTGCTATAACATTCGATGTTTTTAAATTTTACACAACTTTTTTATGAATGAATTGTTGCTATCTATCCACTAGGTTGATATCTAATTAAATAAAATATTCTAAGGTCAATAGTATCTCTCCAAATCAGAGTCTTCTCCAAGCAAGACTGAACTGCAGAAACTGAAGGCGAACTTTCATGACCTGTCAATTTAATAATAAAAACATAGGTGATCTAGTTGAGTTGTTTGCAAATTGCCACATTATTTTTTTTGTGTGACTTTAAAATTTATATGAGATAATGGATGAAATTTCTGTTATCAGTACTCAGTGAAAGATTAAGTATGACAGTTCTTAAAATATAACGGTAGGAAATATCAAATGAAGGGAATAATAATGGTTAACTTATAATATTCCTAAGTTGACATTAAAATATTTTAAAATTTATTATTACATGTCTTGATATGTAAAGGTCCAATTTAAGTCTTTTGTTCTGGAGGGCACAGACTGTATTCTGGAGAAGAAAAATTATTGAAAATGACTGTAATGAGAAAAGTCTTTTTTGCTTTTTGCAGTTTTTGGCCAGGGCTGGGCTTGAACCCGCCACCTCCAGCATATGGGGCCAGCGTCCTACTCCTTTAAGCCACAGGTGCTGCCCAAGAAAAGTGTTTTCCACAGTCTGTCTATACTTCAACTTATCCTTCTAGGTACTTAAAGATTATTAAGTAGCAAGACATTTTCATTATAGATAAGAATGAAATACACTGCTTAAAGAAAGACACATTGTAGCACTGGGTAAAAATACTAAACAATTCCAACTAAATTTGCCTAGAAGAGGAAACATTCAAAAAATAAATAAAAGCATGTCAAATATCACAACACCACTCATACAGAAAGTAAAACAATAGGTCTCCTCCTTTATAAATCCCATTGATTGTATATGAGGCATCTTATAGAATAATTTGCAACTTTTCTGCCAATAACTAAGAATACTCTTGTTACTAAATATTGTACTCATTGTCTTAAGAAAATACTCTAATGGTTTTTACATTTTTTATTCTGATTCAGCATTGTAATTCCACTGTTACTTTTCTTATTACTTTCATTTTTACACTTACACTCCCAGTTACCCCTCTCCAAAGTATGCAAAAAACATTCTAAGAATCTTTGGGGGAAATGTTCTTGGGTCATGGATATCGTTACTGGGAGAAACTTACCTACATTATTAATGATCACAATGTAATTAAATCAAAACCATTTACACTTTTAATTTGAAGTTGTATTACTTCATAATTAACCCAAATGTAGGATAAGGTAATTAATTTTTCAGGAAACAATTTCACTGCATAAAGTTAAATATAAATTAATGTGTGTATTAAATTGCCAGTAGTGTTTTCAAAAATTAATTTGCTCCCAAACTTTCAGAGCAGCTGAAATTTTGTGTCATCTCAATGTCAAGTAATTCACAGGTAAAACACAGAGTGAATTTAATTACAAAAATCACTAAGAATATAATTATGGTTCTACCCAACATTTCATATTTGAGCCTATGCCTAATTTTTGAGTTATAACTGGACAAATATTAGAAAATACTATTAATTATTCTAGGTATGAAATTGCGATTTAAGATATATTATCTGGGGGGGGTACATATTTTAGTTGTATGTCACGTTCTTAAAAAATACAGGATCTTCATGAAGGCTATGTTAACTGGTTCGATGAAAATATTTTAAATTGTATATAAAACCAGCACATTGTACCCCATGATTGCATTAATGTACACAGCTATGATTTAATAATAAAAAATACAGGATCTTTGGTATCCAAAGAATATAAGTAATTCATCTAGTAATGTTAATAAAAACCCAGAATATGCCAATGAAAGGTATAAACAATTCATCTTCCAAAAAAGTCCTGAGGGAAGAAAGGATTTACTTACCGTGTCCCCCACCCTTCCCCCCCCATAGAAGATATAATACACTTTCTAAAGTCAATAGTGATTAGATAAAATTAACAACTCACATGTTTCGTCCTTAGAGTTTCTGTGGAAACTCATATTTGACTAGCCATCTTGGTAAGCTGTACTCTTCTTTAGAGAGTCATTATTGGTCTAAATATGGATTAAGAATAATCTATATTTTCTTTTCCTAAAAGATAGAATTCATTACCTTTCAAATCATCTTTTAGTTTCTATGCAGCTGATGAATGTTTCTCTCAAAATTTATAATGCTGTAATGCAGCATTATAAATACAAAATAAACAAAAGCTGCTATTCTAATAGTTGGCCATAATTGCTGAGATATATTTCCTCTCTCTATTTTTTGTTTTAGCTTTGCACAGTGGCGGTATTGTAGCCAGTGAGGTTGATCTAAGGCATGATTATTGCTAAAATGTATTTTTTCAATATGGCTTAATAAAAGTGTTTCACTGAGAAAATAACACATTCTGAGGTAAGGAAGGGAAACAAGATTATGATTTTTCATAAGATATAAAGAACAAAAAAAACCAGTTTGAGTATTGAGAGAATTTTAATCACATTTTTTTTTCTGGATATTCAAAACTGCCCTGTCACCCTCCATTAATTGAATCAGTAACATTTGAGAAGGGGTTATAGAGGCTAGAAAAATTGTGAATTGTTCACCTTAGAGTTTCAAAATGTAATTTTTGTTATTTTATAAACTCGTAAGAACAGAATGCTTTTCATGGGTCCTAAGAAAGGGAATTTTCATGAAGGATCTAGGGCTCAGAATTTGTACTCTAAAGATGAGGCAACACAGCAAAACTTCCCAGAGCAATAGAAACCCCATGTAAGTTTGGGAGATTCCAGGAGGAGAAAGATCTTTGGTCTGCTTTGGGGTTGTAGGGAACACACCCTCAAAAGCACGTTCAACAGCTACTTCAGTAATAATTGAGAAAATTACAAAGGAGGATGGTCCAAGGAAACCTACATCAGTGTTTTATGCTTCCCAAGAAAGAGTTTCCCGCCAAAATCATATCAAGCTTGATAAGCAAACTACACATGGAAGAAGGGGCCTCAGAAGTTCTGTCCACTTCAAAAGAATGGATCCTAAGAAAATCTTAACTTTACTGAGGAAAACCCTGAACTAAGTATGTGTCAATGCAGAAATACCTACTTATTCTCCAATGTCAAGGTCAAGTTTTCTATCATGAGTAGAGATGAGTCAAGTGGAAGCAGGAAAGAGAGACAGAAATAAGGGAAGTAAAGTTTAATTATTCATGCCCTGCTTTGGCCCATTGCAGTAATAAGCAGTGATCTGGAATTCTGTATGAATAATTAAAGCAAAGAGAGGAACAGAGTAAGTAACACAGAGATGGGGGAAAGACCCTGGTGTGGGAGCTGTGCCCTCCTTGTGCAGGAACAGCTGGTTAAAAGTTCCAGGAGGAAGGGGTGGCTAAGGCACTATTAACAAAATACATATCTACATTTTAAGGTTAAATTTTGTTGTTGTTGTTGTTACTTACTAATGAACAATGTTTTCCCACCTGTTCTGGCCCAAAGCCTTACTTAACTGTTGTCCCTCCATACAACCTCGCCTTTTGGTACATTGTAAAGCAAAGGGATCAAGACAGGGACAATCAGCCCAACACATTGGGAAAACAAAGCATTGTACTAAGGGTCGAAAACTGAAATATAAATAGAAAATTTAGTGGGATTCAGAGAAAGAGGCAATCTAAAGAAATAACCTGCACCTCCCACCCAAATCTCATTCAAAAGAGTCCCCCAGAGCCAGACACGATAGTTTACTCCTGTAATCTTAGAATTTGGGGAGGCTGATAGAATTTTGATCACTTGAAACCAGGAGTTTGAGAGCAGCGACCAGTCAGGGCAACATAGCAAGACTCTTGTCTTCACAAAACAAACAACAACAACATCAAAAGGCAGGGGTTCCCTGAGTCCCCTGAGACACAGGGAAAGATAAATGATACAAATTTAATTAAATCTTAAAGGACTTTGTAACTTCCAACCCAACCTAGCTTATGAGCTAGGGTTATCAAAGTGCTAGAAAATGGGTTATATTAAAAATAATTTTTTGCTCTAACATTGTTTACATAAGATCTTTTTAAAATAGAAAAATGCAGAAGACTATCAAAAGTACAAAAGAACTTTCGACATAGGGGTATATGGCACACTACATGGGGGAAGGGCACAACTACAAGGTGGACTTGACCTAACACATGCAGACAATATGACCTAATCATTTGTACCCTTATGCTAATCTAAAATTTAAAAAGTAATAAATACAAATCAAAAGAAAATACAAAAATATCATTAAAAATTTTTAATTAATTCAAATAACTCACAATCATTCTATTCCAAAAAACCATTATTAATATTTTGGCTGAGATTTGGTTATAACGTATTATTTTTATTGCTTTACATTTTATACGTATATGATTTCAGACATTAAAAATGTTAATGATATTCTCATTGTGAGGGAAGTCTTTAATTTTTTTTCTGTGTTAAAAATGCTACATGGATGAAAAATCTTTATATTTTCTTTTCTTTTTTATTAAATCATAGCTGTGTACATTAATGCAATCATTAGGTACAATGTGCTGGTTTCATATACAATCTGAAATGTTTTCATCCAACTGGTTAACATAGCCTTCATCGTGTTTTCTTAGTTATTGCGTTAAGACATTTATATTCTACATTTAGTAAGTTTCACCTGTACCCTTCTAAGATGCACCGTAGGTGTGGTCCCACCAGTTACTCTCCCTTAACCCAGCCTTCCCCCTCCTCTCCCCTCCCTTGTCCCTTTTCCCATATTCTTGTTCCATAATTGGGTTATAGCTTTCATATGAGAGTTATAAATTAGCTTCATAGTAGGGCTGAGTACATTGGATACTTTTTCTTCCATTCTTGAGATACTTTGCTAAGAAGAACATTTTCCAGCTCCACCTATGTAAACATGAAAGAGGTAAAGTCTCCATCTTTATTTAAGGTTGTATAATATTCCATGGGGTACATATACCACAATTTATTAATCCATTTGTGGGTCAATGGGCACTTAGGCTTCTTCCATGACTTAGCAAATATGAATTGGGCTGCAGTAAACATTCTGGTACAAATATCTTTGTTATAATGTGATTTTTGGTCTTCTGGAAATATACTTAGTAGAGGAATTATAGGATCAAATGGCAGGTCAATTTTTAGATCTCTAAGTATTCTCCAAACATCTTTCCAAAAGGTGCGTATTAGTTTGCATTCCCACCAGCAATGTAGAAGTGTTCCCTTTTCTCCACATCCACGCCAACATCTCTGGTTTGGGGATTTTGTGATGTGGGCTAATCTTACTGGGTTTAGATGATATCTCAAAGTAGTTTTGACTTGCATTTCTCTGATGATTAACGATGATGAGCATTTTTTCATGTGTCTGTAGGCCATGCGCCTGTCTTCTTCATTATTCAGAAACTCAATAGGCTGGAGAGTCACAGGTACTTTGCTGGTCAAACTGTGATGAGAGTACCAGCAGCCTCAGCACCAGGGAACTGGGTTAGATACAGAATGTTAGACTCACCCATGACGTATTGTAGCAGAGTCCACATTGCCACAGAATACACAAGTGATTTATAGAAGAATCAAACTTTGAGAGGCCCTGGGTTAGGAGACTGCACAAACCTGAATCCTATGGCTTCTGTGACTTATAAATATCTACCTTCAGCCCAGCTTGACTTTTATGTCAACTGCCCACTTGAAACTTCCCTTGAATGTTACCGAAGTACTTAGGTCCACTATGTCCAGCACAAGCTGGTGAGTTTCTGCATCCCAAATCTGGCCTTCTTCTAGAACTGCAGATGTTAGTGCAAGAAAATTAGTGTGGCTTGAAGACTTTATATCTTTTTTGTTTATCTAGATGGAGTAGAAACATTCAATGGAAAAAAAAATCCATTGTACTCAATACTAATAGTAAAAACCCATAGGTAAACAATTGCACATCTACACAAATGATTAAAACACAAATATAGTCCCGTGAGAGAGAGAGAGAAGAGGAGGGCGAAGTGTGGGAGGAAGTGGGGGGAGAAAGGAGGGCAATTGGTGGGATCTCACATCATGTGCATAAGGTGACGGTGTTGGGCGCAACCCTGGGTAACCGGCTCAACTACAACCCGAACTCAACCTGAACTTTACCTTCAGAGTGAAAACAATGTAACCTAAAAATTCGTAACCTTGTATCAATTTAAAATTAAAAAAAAAGGGGGGGAATGAATGTGGTTCTTGAAACCTACCTCTCACTCATTCTCCTTTAATCTACACCCAAATCTTTTTTTTTATCACGGTTGTGTACATAAATGTAATCATGGGGTACAATGTGTTGGTTTTATATACACTCTGAAATATTTTCATTGAACTGGTTGACATAACATTCATGGCATTTTCTTATAAATCTTATAAAATAGCTCTTGTATTTACCTTCTTTCTTATTTAAGGTTACTATACACACCTATATATATATATGACCATTTGTGTATTTTTACCTCTGCATTAAATTCTTTTCCTTTTCTTTTTTCATTCTTCTCCTTATATAATTAATAAATGTGTATTGAGTATTAAGTATCTACTATGTTCCCATAAACCAGAAAGCACCACGGGACTAGCAGCCTGTCTAGAGAGCAGATTAATGAGATCAGTTGAGGTGTGTTAATTTTAAGGTCCTTCCAGTGGGAAACTCCCTCTGTCTAGACTCATATCACAAAGCACACGGGATGCAGTGGCCACCCAATGCAGAAAAAGTCGGAGTATCCTTAGAGAATGCTGACCTCAGAAAGTCCCTTACCTTTCCTTACATTCATATTATTCAATGTAAAATGGCATAATAACAACTGCATTATTTAAAAAACTTATATGTGTATCTAATAATTTATTGTCAAGATTAATAAGATATATAAAATAGCTTATAAACCTACATATCACATGTGGTATCAGTTCTCAATACTCCTGCTAAAATGTAGAACTTCAACAAACCTAACATGCTTCAAAATGTCACAGGAGATATTTCCAGATTTTCAGAGTTACACTGTGTTGCTTTGATTTTATTGTGCCCAATTTTTTTAAGAAGGCAGAAGCATTGGTTTGTTTACTTTTATGTCAGTGATCATTTCTGAAAAGTGATCATCTACAATCACTGGTTCTCAACCTTCCTAATGCCGCAACCCTTTAACACAGTTCCTCATGTTGTGGTGAGCCCCACACAGGACAAGCGGTATCTCAGTTCCTAAGACCCTCGGAAATAGGTGTTTTCCAATGGTCTCAGGCAACCCCCGGGAAAGAGGAAAGGGTTGTTTGACCCCCAAAGGGGTCGCAACCCACAGGTTGAGAACCGCTGATCTACATAAAAATTCTGATTATGATTGAAACATTTACAAAATTGTCAGAAGCACTCCTTACACACATGCTTAGAAAACAGGCAAACTTACATCAGGTGTAAGTCGAATGAAAGAGCCTGACACGTGGTTCTAATTCTCATTTCTGGAAGGCAGATGGAGGAATTCTGAACTGACTCTAAAGTTATAACCAAGAGGCTCTGAATCCCTCATAGTGATGGTCAGAAAAGCACATCAGATCCGCCCCAGCAACTGCGGCTTTGAGACTCTGTGATGTGGGCCATTCCCACTGGGGTTAGGTGATATCTCAGGGTGCTTTTGATTTGCATTTCTCTGATAATTAGGGATGATGAGCATTTTATTCGTCTATCTTCTTTTGAGAAGGGAACACTTTTACACTGCTGGTGGGACTGCAAACTAATACCACCTGTTTGGAAGGAAGTATGGAGAACCCTCAAAGAACTCAAACTAGACCTCGCATGTGATCCTGCAATCCCATCACTGGGCATCTACCCAGAAGGAAAAAATCCCTTTTACCATAAGGACATTTGCACAAGACTGTTTATCGCAGCTCAATCTAACAATGGCCAAACTATGGAAACAACCTAAACGCCCACCAACCCAGTAATGGATTAACAAGCTGTGGCATATGTATACCATGGAATACTATTCAGCCATTAAAAAAGACGGAGACTTTACGTCTTTTGTAAGATGGAGTTGAAACACATTCTTCTCAGTAAAGCATTACAAAAATGGAGAAACAAGAATCCAATGTACTCAATTGTGCTATGAGGACAACTGATGACCTAGTACATGGTGGGGGAGAGTAGAGGAATGGGGGAGTGGGAGAGAGGGAAGGAGGGAGGAGGTTGGGGGGCTCACAGTGTATGGTACACCTCTTGGGGGCAGGACACAGTTACAAGAGGGACTTTACCTAACAAATGCAATCAATGTAACTTGGTTCTCTGTACCCTTGATGAATCCCCAACGATAAAGAGCAAAGTGCAACAGAGGAACCCCAGAGGTCCTCAGCATCTCCCCTCAAGATGTCAGTTGTCCATGGTCACAAGGTGACACTTGGGCTCAGGAAGATTCTGTGCCAGAAGGTAACTGGTGCAGGTGACACTCAATCTACCTGGTCATTATTCGACACTTTGATCTTTGGCAAACTTGAGAGCCATGAGACTTCTCCCTGGCTTCCAGAATTTGGTCATTTATAAGGTACCTTCCAGGTACTCAGAAGTTAATAGAAAACCTGTCATTCCTGCTTTAAGTGGTCGGAGGATGCTGTTTTCTGTTTAACTGATATGGGCAGGTGTGTTCGGGATTCTCTTTTTTGAGGCTTAAAGAATCTTTCTTATTTCCTTCTAGAATTGAGTCTATCTCTCCCTAAATTTCTGATATTTAAGGTATGCATTTCATGATTGTATATCTGTTTTCTTTTTATTCTCTACATTTATACAGATATCCAGTTTCTCCTTCTTAATACTCTAGTTATACATTTAAAAGGTTAATAATATTCTAGGTTCCTTTAAAATTACTATGATTTTAACCAATAAGAAAATGTTATTTTTTTCTGATATAGAACAGATCTATTCTTCTGTGGATTACTCCAGGAAATGACTGAAAACATGATTTTCTATACAATTTCATTACAAAAAGCCTATTATCCCATCTGAAAAAAAAAATCATATTGATGTAATAAGGTCATCTCTGTAAACATGCAGTGCATTGCTGTAAGTGAATTAATTACTAATAATGATTAATGCAAAAACATATTAACATGTCAGTCACTTTTATCACAGTAAAATTTATGCAAAGATGATATAATCTAGCCACTATACTTCAATGGAAAGTTAATTAGCTGTTATTAATATATGATGATATTAATCAGAAGCATTAGCGTTCCATGATTTTCTTCACAGCTAAAATGTAAGGCAGCATTTTCCTGAAGACCTGGCCATGTCACTCCTTTCCATTTATGAAAAAATACATATTAGATATAATTTCCCCGTTGTGTTTTTCTCTTTTGTCAGAAACACTAAGAAGATTCCTCTAAGGAGAGAAACACCCACTGAAGTGCTGAGCCTTTTTCAAACACATAATAGAAAAATAGGTGTTGCAAAGCCCTCAATAATTGAAAGCCCAGAAGCAGTAACCAGCAGAGGGAAGGAGAAGTAAACATCGGGATGTAAACACCTGTTCCCAGCTCCCCAGCCAAGACAAGGAATACACTGCTCAGACTAGAGCAGGCCTGTGTAACTCAGATGCAGGCATCAAGAAAAATACGAACGTTCCTTGAGAGAAAGTCACCTAAAAAAGGTGATGGGTTACAGTTACGAGCTTTCTAGGGAGACGATAACATAATCTAGTGTCTATTTACATTTAATATGGAAGCGGCATACTTTTAGTACCAAAGGTGATGACAGCGTGGGCTCCCTAATTGCCTATACTTAGTGTTTCAAGGTATGCAGTCCAATTACACCTTTACAAAGTTCACTTTCATGGCCCTTATCGAAGCTGCAGCTGTTTCCAGCTACCTGCCGTGGCCAAAGAGGAGCCTGGAGTGACAGTTTACCTTGATGGCCACCATTCTGTTTGCTGCAACTGATCTGCAACATTTGGGGAAAGTTCAGATTTTGAAAAAAAAAAAAAGTTAACTTCTTCATTAAAGATCAATCCCTTTTACTCAGCACACGAGAGGTTCATCTTGACTTCTTTGGTAGCGCTAAAATAGCTTTAATTTGCCATTGTAAGTTTCAATAGCCTACAGAGGCATTTTATGAGGCGTAAATCTCTATTTGAAGGTAAGTATTAATATCAAAGTCCTATCCTGTACAGATCTGCAATTCTATAAAGCACAGATCCAAAGGCAGCAATGTGTTGAGAATGCCTTTACCCTCAGACTCAAACCAGGTCCATATAAACTATACATTCTTGAAAATTATGCCAAAAAACTATTTTAAATGTCTCTATGTCATCCTAGCCAATCAGATTGGTATTAATTCAAAATGGTTCATTGTAAAACCAAAATGATTTAGCGAATGTGAGACTCTATTTTAGGATTAACAGCAGGGATTTAGTTACTTCTGTAAAGTTGGTTTCCTATGACTTGACTACCTAGTGACCGGTCTTATCTATGCCTGGGTGCCTTTGATCCTGAGTGATGTTGGCAAAAATATATATGAACAGTAACAACTTTTTTTTTTTTCTTTTTGAGACAGAGTCTCAAGCTGTCACTCTGGGTAAAGTGCCATGGTGTCACAGCTCACAGCAACCTCAAACTCTTGGGCTTAAGCGATTCTCTTGCCTCATCCTCCCAAGTAGCTGAGACTACAGGCACCCAGCACAACACCTGACTATTTTTTTTGTTGCAGTTGTCGTTGTTTAGCTGGCCTGGGCTGGCTCAATCCCACCAGCCTCGGTGCATGTGGCTGGCACCCTAACCTCTGTGCTACGAGCACCGAGCCTGGACAGTAGCATTTTAGGTTATCACTTCCTGATTCTGATTGATTCTCTGTTATCGAAAACAACATGTGACTATTGTCACACAACCAAACACGTGAGGCACAATTCAAGGCATCGCTTATTAAATGCACAGAATTTCTATTAGGTGCAAAACATTTTAGTAGAATAAAACAAGGTCAAGCCACTTCAGAAATACAAATAAATAGCTGTTTTCATGCACGCTCATGCCTGCTGAGTAGATGCAAATGTCTGCACACAGAAGGCTTCACAGTGAGAAAAAAGAGGCCGGGGAAGCTGCTAGGGAAAGGTTAAAAATGTGAGATGTTTTCAAGTGAGAAGGAGCTAGCCAGCAAAGGAAGAGGCGGATATAAAGTACGTTCCAAAAGAAAATAATCTTTTCTAGACAAGAAAATTCAAGAGACAATGAAATATACAGAAGATACTTAAATACTTACTAGGGTTAAAGAAAAGGTGAGGAAGTAGTGAAAAAGAGACCAGGGAATGGGGACGAGGGTAGATGAGGGCTCGCAAGCTTGCTCCTGCAGCGTGGGCCACGCCTGCCTTTGGCCGCTGCTGCAGGTGGTCACTAGATGACAGGGCCCTTTCTCAGGAGCTTCCTCCCAGCCTAACCATCCTCAGAGGAACATTCCAAACAGCCTCAGTCAATTTATCAAAGGAATCTAGGAGAGCCAGGTCACAAATACCATGCAAAGTGATGTGAATGCATCCTAAAGACAGTAGAGAAAATGGAAAATGTTCTAAACGGATGGTTAGCAAGATCGATCTCATTTTAGAAAGCTGATTGGGGTACAGGCGCAGACAAGGTATTCCGTACTCTTGTCTTATGGGCTGACTTCCCTCTTCTCTCTGAACACTATGACCACCCCAGAATACTTATGTTGAAGCTCTAAACCTCCAGGGCTCAAATGGCAACCATATCTGTAGACAGGGCATTTAAAGAGGTGTTTCTGGTTAAAGGAGGTCATAGGGGTGGCCCTATTCAATCTAATCTAGTAAACTGGGGTCTACTAGGAAGAGGATGTTGCTATCACAACAACTCAATTAAAGTCAAGTAAAGAGGGGAGGGAACAGGGGTTGGGGACATTTCTACCCAACAGGTACATTGCTCAGGTATATGACACACTTCCTGAGTGCCGGGCACAGGTATAATCCAGACTTTCATCCTGAAAAAGCAAACTATGCAATTAAACCACACGTACTCCCACATTAATCTGAAACTTAAAAATAATAAAAACAAGAAGAGGACAACATGGAATACACAAAGCAGCCGCGAGGACCTTGTGTGACAAAGGGACAACCATGTGAACGGGCAGCACGGGGCACTTGCCAGCCAAGGACAGGCCTCGGAGGAAATCAGCCCTGCCAGCACTATGATCTTGCCCTTCCAGCCTTCAGAGCTGTGATAAAATATTCTTGTTTTTTTTTTTTTTTTTTGGCTGGGGCTGGGTTTGAACCCGCCACCTCTGGTATATGGGGCCAGCACCTTCCTCCTCTGAGCCACAGGTGCCGCCCAACATTCTTGTTTAAGCCCCCACTCTGTGGTCTTTTCCTTGTTGCTGTTGGTTTTTTATTTCAGGTTAACACGAGGGTATAGACAACCAGCTTATGATATTTGCATTTGTTAGTCCCCCTGGCAGTTGTGTCCCACACCCCAAAAGGTACGCCATACACCCCTACATTGTGCCCGTTAAGTGACAGTACCCCAACCCCCCGCCGCTTTCCCCTCCCTCCTTCCGCCTCCCCCCAACTTGAACTGAATTGAGTTTTTCTCCTCTGCAGCCATGTATTAGATCCTCTACTGGCTTCAGAGTAGTGGTGAGTACATTGGATATTTATTGAAAGCCATCATTACAAACTAAAAATAGAGGTGATGAGGCCAGACAGGAATGGACCAGTTTGGAGGTTGGCCTAGTATCAGAAGTGAGAAAAAAAAAAAGAAAAGTAAATTGGAAGCTGCGGTAAGAGAAGCTGAGCGAGGCTGTGGGGCAGCTCAGTGACACAGGAGCGACCCACTTCTGGGAATCTAGTGCATTACCAAAGGTCAGGAGGGTGATGTTTTTTTCTCTCTGGTGCAAGATGGAATCAAGTCGAGAAGAATTCAGTAAGATTTTCACAAGGTGGAGAGAGGGTTGCTAAAAAAAAGATAAATGGCATCCTTCCATTTCTCAGGTAAGATTCAGGGATTTGGGAACACAGAACCGTAGTAACCCTAGACGCCTCTTCCTACCTTGGGTTCCTGCATTGGGGATGTTACCTTCAGCCGTTTCTGCTCTGCAGAAAAGTTATGAAAATTTGCCTGGATATTTATCACAAGGCATCTGAATCAGGCACATCCATTCTAATGGGACTTAAAGGATTGAGGGTAGGAAACGATTAAAATTTATCGAACACTTCTACGAAATACATGCCAGTAACATCTTCATTTTGTATAGGTCGAAATTAACTCTGAAAGAAGTCAACAGCCTGTTCCTGGTAGCACAATTTGTAGGTCATCAAGTTACTACCAAGCCAGGCAGCCTGGTCACTGATTATCCATCTCTCCAAAGGTGGAACAAAGAAAGAGTGAAGGGACTTTGGCAGCTCTGAGTGATTAAGGCAGACACAGCACAGATAAAAGAATGCCAAAAATAAGTTTCAGCCCTCTCAAAAATCGTCGCAGAGAGGTGCACTGCAGATTATAAACAAAAGCGCTTCAAAATGAATATGAAGACACCCTGAAGACTAACTCAATGGCCTCTGGACAATGCTTTAGGAATTACTTTAGGGTACACTCAGCTAAAGAACACAAAACGGACAGCAATATTAAGTCCATTTTAAAAAACCCAGGGCAGTGATATAGGATTCAAAAAAGACGATTTAATCCTTAATGAATACTTTTAAAAGATAATTGTAAAGAAATACGTAGAACACAAATTGCCTGGCTGCTGCCTTCTGAGAAAAAAAGACATAATAAGTTTGAACCACATATTACATTTTATTTTATTTTTAAGGGTCCTAGGGCCTCTGAATCCTATAGGATGGAGAAGAGCTGTCAGGCTCGTTTCTGGGAATGTGTTTGGCTGTGTCATTACCCTAGAAATGGAAGCCCAGCACCTTCGTGCATGAAAGTGACAAGTTGCTAGTAGGTAGCACGAAACACAATAAAAATTGGAGAATTGAGACTGAGGACAGCAGCAAAGGAAACCCTCACGAGGGTACATGAGCCCAGTTCACCGGCCTCCCAGCTTCCTCTGGGGAAACTCTTTAACTTCCATTTTGTCCACATTAAACCAATCTCAATTTTTAAAGGACAACCAATATTACTACAAAAAAGTGGTTCTTTCCTGTAACTGTCGATCAATTTTCTCATATTTCTGAATAATCTCCATGCAAAACCAGGTGTGGACCAACCCTCCTGTCTC
The DNA here is from genome assembly GCA_963574655.1 of Perodicticus potto. Lineage (NCBI taxonomy): Eukaryota > Metazoa > Chordata > Mammalia > Primates > Lorisidae > Perodicticus > Perodicticus potto. Next base: position 13,392 of record CAUYRH010048433.1, on the reverse strand, counting down.
TAGCACTGGCAACCTTTCTGACAGGGCATTTTACAAATGCACTGTAATTCACATGGATACACAATTGATATGTTTTTTCCGTAACAAGTGATTTTCTTGCATCACTGCCAAATCAGTTTGTAAAATCCAGTAAGAAAAATATGGAAGGAGAATCGTTTACTTTAAATAAATGGAGCGAATTGCACAGATAAAATATCAAGTAGAATTCTATGAAAAAATTACATGCTTTTATAAGATTTTTCAGCTTTTGAAAGACGTCATTATGTATATGTAAAGATCCAAGTGGAAAGGAGAAGTCAGGATTTATGACAAAAGTTCCAACTTCTAGCATGGTTAGAGATAATTACATTTTTTCTTTGCAAAAGTGTAACCACTTCTTGCTCAGGCCCAGTGAGTAACTGTCTGTAATCTGCACCTCACAAGTGTAATTGATGATGACAATTATGAAAGTACAGTTTCCCCACGCAGTTTATAAACAACCCAAATGATAGCATTCCACACTTATAAGTGAGCTCCTGAGCCTTCCCATTTGGATAACTTGTAATTAAATTAATAATCTGGCCAGTAGTTTCTTCCAAGCAAGCAAACAACCCCACAAGGTCTTGCCATGGCATCTTTCTGCTAGTGGTTCATCTTATTGTTCAGATGGTCCCTTATTCCCGGCATCACTTTTGTCCTAACTTTTTTGGTTTGATTTTATCGTGCCTTCGAAGTGAACGTCCAGGTGAACCTTCAGTAAAAACAAAGGTGATTATAATGGAAAAGAAAGTAGAAATAATTATTTGGGCAAAGGCCAGACACCCTCATTTACTGGGAAAGCATTCGTCTTCAGTGTCTTGGCTACTGGAACAATTTTAAGGTAAGAATAATGGAACGTGTGAAAAGGGGTACCCCGAAGAAAACATCAATTACTGCTATGCAACACAGTGGATTAATTATCGAAATGGAAAGGTCACCACTGATTTGTTCAAAGATCAAAATAAGCATGACATACCTATTAGCCTATGAATTAAAAAACACAATTTCTGCAACTTATTATTATAGTACAGGGGTACTATCACGATTATTATTATTTCAGTATTATACTATATAATCATTCCCATATATGAGCCATTAGAGTATTATTGTTGTTATTGTTATTGTACATGTGCTGGTCATCAGGAATCTGAGTAATATACAAAACCGACCTAAAGATATTGTCAGGAATGAATCCTACCTGTAACCTGGGGACTGCCAATAATTGCTATCAGTTTTAGAAACTTTAATAAGGGTGACATACCATATATGAAAGGCAGACAATGTGGAATATTTCTTATGCTCCCCTTCCCCCCATAAAACTCTTCCAAGTATGTATTATAAGGAAGGGACTTAGGAGTTGGGGGCGAGTCAGACCCAGATGTCTGACTTAACACAGTGAGTGATAATCAGGATCCCCAAGTGAACACCAAGATGAACAGAAGAATTCTTTACTGTCTCTTTCTGTAGAGCTCAAATATACAGATTCTCACCGCTGCCACAACACCCTCGATTCTGATGCACCATATTTGAAGTGACATCTGAGAATATGTGTTTCTAAACATGCTCCAAGTTGGTCTGGATGTACGCAGTCGCGTTGGGAATTGGTGCCCTATACTCTGCTCTTCTGTCTAGCTATTTGCAGACAGTGTGTGTAGATGGCAGAGGGTTCCTAGGGGAAAGGGAAAATCACCCCCTAACTAAGTTACCCATGGGGAGACCATTCACATTATTTTTCACAAAAAGTAGTAGCCTCTGAATCTTGAGAGGCCTAATCATTCCCCAAAAGATAGTACCATGGTCAGGCGTGGTGTCTCATGCCTGTAATCCTAGTACTCTGGAAGGCCGAAGCAGGCGGATTGCCGGAGCTCATGGGTTCGAGACCACCCTGAGCCAGAGCAACACCTCGACTCTAAAAATAGCCAGCACTGTGGCAGGCACCTGTAGTCCCAGCTACTGGGGAGGCTAAGGCAAGAGAATTGCTTAAGCCCAAGAGTTTGTGGTTGCTGTGACCTGGGACGCCACAACATTCTACTAAGGGCAACAAAATAAGACTCAGTCTCAAAAAAAGAAAAATAAAAATCAAATAAATAAATAAATAATAGAAAGAAGAAGAGAGAAAAGGAAAAAAAAAAGACTGTAATTAAAATCATCTTTGTTGCCTTCATGGTAAAAAGAAAAAAGAAAAAACTAAAATAAGAGAGGAGAGAGGAAAAGAATTAGAAAAAAAAAAAAAAAAGATGGTACCATCACTGTAATGAAATTCCCAAACGTCAAGTAACTTATGAAGTTTACAGATAACAATGAGGTGTTGCACCTGCTCATTCATTTTTCAAAGTAAAGGGGAGAGCCCCTGTTCTAAATTCACCCTTCCTAATTTTCTGGAAATCACATCCTCACACAGCATAGGAATCTTAACATAATATATTTCCTAAAGCCCTGAATTATCACCTTGAGAATTATACCAGCCACTAAATTTTGACTAATATGTTATAATTGATTTATTTCCTGCAAAGGAGCTGGCTATTCATGGTGTAGAGATGCCAGGTATAATTTACAGTGAACAAAAGCCAAGAAGCTTGGGTAAGACCAAGAGAACGCTAACGAAAGGAAAAAGTTTTTTCCAAAATATTTGATAGCGTTACAATATGATCACACCATCAGGCAGTAAATAATTCTACTCAATCAGGGACCCAGTTCTGAATGGCTGCAAATATTTCTTTGCAGGCTCTTATGGAAAAGGATGGTCATTTTTATTCTGTTCTGGAGACTGAAGTGTACTTGTCATCTACAGAGCTAGTGTTATTTTTAGAGTATGCATTCTGGCATTTTGTGTAATTTCTAACCAGACATTAAAATTTGTTTCACCTGTTTCTATCCCCTCTTTATCATAATAGATAAATTCAAAATATGAAAATACAGTAATGTATAGGATGATATCACTGATAAAGTCGACTCAAGTTGAGTACAGTCAATGACAAAATACATAAAACAGAACCAAACATTTAATATTCTATGATTCAATATCAAAAGGGTATCTACTAGTTCAAGTTTGATGGAAGAAGAATTCTCCATTTCCTTGTATGTTATGCATGGCAATTAAAATAAAATAGCAGAGCAATTATTCCCAGGAATCTGAAATGTCATATCACAATGAAACACTCAAACCTTATAAGGTCAGAACTATTTTATTTTAGGAGACTGGTGTCAGCATAATAAAGACTAGTTAAGTCTTTTGATAATAAGGTTAAATATCAGCAAAGGTTCAAATGGCTTCTTATGAAGTTTTTAAATTAATAATGCATAAAATGAAATCTCATTCTAAGGCTGAATTATTTAGAGACGCTTTTGTGAAAATTGTGGGCTCTAGAGACAGACTATGAGTTTGAAGCCTGGATTTTCTATGTTGTAGAAAACTTAGAGAAATGATTTAAAATCAGCCATCTATAGTTATTGTGAGAATTAAATAAGATAATATTAAATAATATAAGTGACTTAGAACATTTATAGCATGTAGTAAGAGCTCAAGAATATTTATTATTGTCGGAGGTTCTGTTTCCCCTCTGCTGCTTAACACGCTTATCAGTATTTCTCCCTGTCAATAGACTCTATCTTGTCACTTTAAAAGAATATTTATTGTTGAATTATCTAATGTTATTGCCAGCATCCAGTGATACTGACAAAAATTTCTGAGTGCTAAAGCAGAACAAGAAATTGTGAAAATTCTGCTATCCACGGGTACGATTTAGAAAAAGGTCAATGATGATTTAACATTCAATATTGATTCAACATTGAAGACAAAGTCAAGAAACTTCCAAAGTTTAACTTTCTTTTGAAAATTATGGTGGGATACAATTATAAGAGGGACTTTACCTAACAAATGCAGTCAGTGTAACCTGGTTCTTTGTACCCTCAATGAATCCCCAACAATAAAAAAAAAATGGATTAATTGATATTAAGGGAAAAGATGATTATTAGCTCTTGTTTGCACCTTGTAGAAAAGACAATAATTAGTCATTTTCTGTTGTGCAAAAATCCCCCCAAATGACAAGAGTTAAAAATTTCCATTTAAAAATAAACGCTATGATTCATGATTAACCAGACTCTTTAAAATAATCTGTGATGGGATTATATTTTGAACCCATTGTTATTTTGATAAATGGTAAAAGCCTATTCCAAAAATTTGAATCCCCGTTTGACAATACCATAAATATTGGAAATTATACCTTCAGAGAATTTTACTTCTAGATATTTTTGTAATGCAAAGAGAGCTAGCAAAAACGTTGACTTCTGCATCATAAAATATCAAGGAGCAAAGTGCTAAGTCATGCATTTGAAGGAACAAATTACTATTTATTTTTCATACAAAGAAAATAATAACTCTTCAAAATAACTTAAGAGGAAATGGTAGTGAGCTAAGTTAGCACGTTGGCTGGTACATTTAATTGTTGCAACGACATTAACACCAAAATTCAAGGCCTGAGTGAAAACATTCTGTCCTATGCAGATAAGTAATTAACTTTTCCAAAAGAAAAATGTATCTTCAAAAAAGAAAAGAAAAGCAAACTGCTCCATTGGATAGTTAATCCCCAAATCAAACTGCTCCTAATGCATATCCAACTTTAAGTACAGAAGTATATGTAGTTAAGAAATTAATTTTCTCTGTATTAGTATGTTAAATTTGATAGTACATTACAAAAAGACAGTACAGAGTATGGTCTTACAAGATTTAAATATAGTTTTTGAAAAAATCTAGATTCAATAAAAAATATCTTATAATTTTTAAGAAATTCTTAAATTCAGTATGGTAGTTCTGGAAAATATTGATTCTAATTTATTACAAATAGCAATGGAATATGAGATTGATCAAAGAGAAATACTAAAGCCGAGATTTATCAGCCATAAACTGGATTCGTGTTCTGACTCTGGCACTTACTAACTATGTGGTTTTATGACCTCAGGCCTATCTCTGTTTTTCAATCTCTTCGTCTGCAAAATAGGAATTAATCTGCCTGAATTTTTATTTTTATTTATTTTTTTTGTTGTTTGCAGTTTTTGGCTGGGGCTGGGCTTGAACCCGCTACCTCCGGCATATGGGGCCAGTACCCCACTCCTTTGAGCCACAGGCACCACCCTGCCTGATATTTTTAAGTTCTTAATATTACCTATAATTCTATAATTAGCTATCATTCTATCAAAGGGGAAAAAAAAGAACACATTTAAATAAAGTATATTCTTAGCATTCATGTGAAATAATATTGAAATAATCTAAAAATAGCAGGTTTAAGTATCACATTAAAATACTAATTGAAGTATAATTACTTTTTGGAATGACTGCAGCATTTGTTATTGTTATTACCTGAGGATATAAAGTCATTTGAAACTTACATATGAGAACTATGTCAGCTATATATAATCATAATTCATTATAAATGGAATTTTAAAAATTGGTTCAAATACGCTCTTATGACAATTGCTTTATAATCTATTCAGCACTTGTGTTAGCACACAAAATACTAACTTCATATCCTCGAGTCATAATAAATCAATTCTAACTCCATAAATATGTTGCCTTTTTGTCTATTTTCCAAATTTTCTATAAAAATGTTTAAGCAATAAAATAAAGATAGTTTCAAAGATCCTCATTCTAACATATTATCAAAATAATCTTAAGCTAGGATATTGTCTCATTTGCTATCTCTTTCCATATCCCTCCAACCCTTATGGGGCTCATCCCAGGGGGAATGTCCTCTTGAACTTGCTTTTCACCTTCTCTTATCCAATTTCAAACACCCTCATTAACATGTAGGGTCTTCCTATTTCTTTTCCCAAATGATTCCCTTAAACTTCTGTCATGTTTTATCAATGGTTGTGATATTTACATTGTTTTTGTTCTTTCTCTCTCGTTTCTTTTTTGTTTTTCTTTTCTTTTTCTTTCTTTTTTTTTTTTTTTTGCAGTTTTTGGCTGGGGCTGGGTTTGAACCCACCACCTCTGGCATATGGGACCAATGCCCTACTCCTTTGAACCACAGGCGCCACCCCTCTTTCTCATTCCTTATCAAAGAAACCTTGGAAATTTTAATAAAAATGTAGTATAAGTAACTACTGTCAAGAAAAACAATTTAAAAACCACCACCATTTAGTTTATTGGCCCAGTATCTTCAACTTTATAAGAAAAAATCTGGAAAAAAACAACTGGGGTGGATTAAAGAAAAAAAGAGGAGATTAAGTGTAAAATGGACAATTTTAACTCTGTAACAACTGAAACGATTCAGTTTGTTGCGCACAGTAACCACACACACATACACAATACTAAAGTCATAAAACATTCTCCATTTCATGTGTTTCACATAACTGGGCTCATACTATACATTTCTCCCTTCTTTATTTGAAACTGGTAAAATAAATATGTCCACTTATACCAATATCATAGTTTAGAAGTCTATTTCTGGAAGAAGGTTTAGGTAGATCCAATTCAGCATTCTCATGACAGAATTAGGAAAATGACATCGCATAGGCCAAATTGCCAAGTAATGTCATACAACAATTTAGTGAGAATGATGGAGAAACTTAACAATATTTTTAGCCAATGACTGTCAATGACATACAGGATGAATTCTAAGAAGAAGGTTCTTATTCTGAAAAGACATCGTGGAGACCCTTGTAAATTTATTCCTTAAGCGTGCTGATCACTCTCATCATAACTGTTTATGATACCTATAAATATTTACCAAATACAAAATTTACACGAGCTGGTATTTTTACTATGAATAAGCATTTGTCCATTTTTTTCCTTTAAGTAATTCTTAAAATAATTTTAATACTGTATTCTAAAATAACTATCCCTGTAGCAAAAAATTATTTGATGAAAATCATGCAAAAATTTTAACGACTTTTTCACTAATGCCTCAAGATAGGAATATGCAATAACGTGGCATAAATAACCATTTGCTTTAAGTTTGTGGAGAAAATGTGTTAGCACATATATTTCTCTTCTATCTTGAATAAAAAAAAAAGGAGACATGTAATCCTGTTTGAAAAATGGATAGTTATCACCTAGCAACAGGAATAATGTGAGCCTATTGTTAATAATGTGAGTCTGTTGCTCGTAATGGTTAAAAAAAATTGGCCTTGAAATTCAACATCTACAGGAAAGAAAATAAATCTAAACATCTGTTCCATAGAAAAAACATTTTGAAAGCACAGAGTGTCTATATAGTGGGTTTATTTCTTAATTTCAATAAATTCTTAATTGATGGTTTTGATGTTTTATCTATCAGTGAATGAGAAAATAACTTAACCAGAATTTTAAGTTTCTACAACTATACTAAAAGGTAGAACTCTAACCCTGAGGTCCCAAACCCCCAGGCTATGGACGGGTACTGGTTTGCGGGATCTGGGTTATATACTTGTTATGAGAATCTAAGGTGACACTAATACTAGGGAGTGGCTGCAAGTAGAGATTACCATTGGCAGAGAGGTTTGAGCGACATCCTCCTTAACACACCAATTGCTTACAAATTCATATCAAAAGCAATCCCCTCCACACACCGTAGATGGAAAAATTGTCTTCCATGAAACGAGGCCCTGATGCCAAAAAGGTTGGGGACCTCTTTTCTGCCCTTTCTAGCATGCATGGAAATCTCAGTAAGAAAATCCTGCAAGACTTTCAGAGTCACATCATGTCACGATTTTTCACTGTCTCCATTTTTAAGTATTTTAGGAAGCCAGTCGCTTTTCCTTACTTTGATATCAGTGGTCATTTCCCAGTTGCAATTTGAATAATAATCCAAACTTCTGAATACGACAAAATGTATTTACAAAATTATCAAAAAGCATGTCTCCTTAAACCCGTACTTGAACAACTGGCACAACACAACCAGGTGAGGGGTGATAGAATGAGAGTTCTTCTAACAGCCCAAGGATGGTCCAGGAGTGGTCACTACAGGCAGTCAGATGGAGAAAATCAGAACTGAAGTGAAACAAAGATTCTGGGCTCATCTGGAAACATTGCAGAGTCAGAGGGATGGTGGGAAAAGCACATCAGGGGAACTCTGAAGAGGAACTCAAGGTCCTGGTCAGCCATGGCCACAAAGCAACACTTGGGCTAAGACAGATTCTGTTCCCAACAGTAATCCATGGGAATGCCTCTCCCTACACATGGTAATTAAGGGCAAAATCGAGCAGGACCCAAACTTTTCTGCCATAGTTTTTAAAATTATACAGTGTTTTATTTATTATATAGATACATTATTATCTACCACATATTAAAAGTAGTTAAAATCTGTTTACATAATTTTTGTAACTGAATATTTGGGTAGGGTATTTGAAGTTCATACAAAATCTAATAGGAATTCTGTTTTATGAACTTGAATGACAATATAAATGGCCATTACAGAGTCCAATGAGAAGCATCTTCATAGTTTTGTTCACTAATTAAAAGTAAATTTATTGGGCAGCACCTGTGGCTCAGTCTGTAAGGCACCGGCCCCAAATGCTGAGGGTGGTGGGTTCAAACCTATCCCCAGCCAAACTGCAATTAAAAAAAAAAATAGCTGGGCATTGTGGCAGGTGCCTGTAGTCCCAGCTACTAGGGAGGCTGAGGCAAGAGAATCACCTAAGCCCAGGAGTTGGAGGTTGCTGTGAGCTGTGTGACACCACAGCACTCTAATGAGAGCGATAAAGTGAGACTCTGACTCTACAAAAAAAAAAAAAAATACTATATTTATTAAAGCATTCAAGTGGTGCTTTTCTAAATAATTAAATGAAAAACCTAAAAATAAATAAATTTGACTCCAATATTTAAATAAAAATTAATAAATAATCTAAATACTTAAGATTACCTCATTTGTTAGAGCCCTTCAAATACTACCAAGATAATATTTTTCATTTCAACAGCTAATATTCTAAACTAAATTTTATTCAATCCCACACTGTTTTAATTTTGAATGAATTCTTCTTTAGTACGATCTAAATCAGGGGTCCTCAAACTTTTTAAACAGGGGGCCAGTTCACAGTCCTTCAGACTGTTGGAGGGCCAGACTATAGTTTAAAAAAAAAAAAAAAAAAACTACGAACAAATTCCTATGCACACTGCACAAAGACCTCCTAACTTCAGAAAAAAAGCTCCCCTTACCTGCAAAAAAAAAAGGCCCTACTAACTGCAAAATAAAAATATATATATATATAGACCTCCTAACTACAAAAAAAAAATAAATCCTAACTTGTTCTTGTTGCAGTTTGACCACGGCCAGGTTCTAACACACCACCCTCGGTATAGAGGGCTGGCGCCCTACTCACTGAGCCACAGGTGCCACCCTGCCTAACTTGTTCTTGACCTCAGTCCTCAGGCAGGAGCAGGCTCTGCACAGGCAAGCTCGTGAGTCGGAGAGTGTGGTGCACATTCCACACATGCGCACTGTGGGCCCAGGTCAAGTCGGCTGCTAAGCAGGACAGGCAGCAGCGGCAAAAACACCCCGCAGGCGGATAATTGTCCTGCGTGGGCCGCATGTGGCCGACGGGCCGTAGTTTGAAGACCCCTGATCTAAATAGCACCAATTCTCCCAAATTTTATAGTTTCCAAACTCTATGTTCCCTACTCTGCTACAAATGAAACTTTATCTGCTGAAATTATTATTTAATGCTACTTCTCCAAAATGTTTATTATACAAATTATCACCTCAAATGTTCATTATACACAATATGTGACAGCATTAATTATATTTATGGTAATAAAAATCAGAAAATTATGGGCACATATAAAATATAAATGTATTCATTTTCCATTTAACTACAGTGCTTAACGATAGAAATAAAAAAATACACATTTCATGGGGGGTCGTGGTATGTGACACCTTTGGAGGTGGGACACAATTATAAGAGGGCCCTTACTTCACAAATGCAATCAATGTGACCTGGTTCTTTGTACCCTCAATGAACCCCCAACAATAAAAAATAAATAAATAAAAATATAGAAAGAAAGAAAAGAAAGAGAGAAGTTATCATATTAGATCAACAAAAAAAATACACATTTTAAGAAAGGGAAAAACTATATTAAAATTATATTACTCAATATATTCCAATAATGTTTGTTATCTTATATATTTTATCTTGTGTCTCTTGTAATTACAGAAGTCAAATGTGACTTGAATATTATAATTTTAGTAGTTGTTTTTTCCTTTCTTAAAATGTGCATACATTTTTTGGTACCCTATATATATTATCTAGTCTTGGAATAATTTACAAAATAGTTTAACTGAAACAGGAATATCTCTATTAGGAGGTCACAGATGCTTCCATTTTCAAACCTGAACATAAAATTCTCCACTTAGTAGCTACCCTATTGCATTATTGAAAAAGATATTAAAGTCCATTTTTACTCACAATAATTACTTAACTGGCTAAGTAGAGATTTTTTATGATTATACCCTACATAAATATATGTTTATTAATCTAACAAATGATTGTATACATTAAATAATATAACTCTCTTTAGCATTTGATTGAGGGTGTTTTTTTTTTTATTTTATTCTTTTGTAAGGAAGATGGTATTTGGTTTTGTTTTCTCATATGCTGGTAAATGACCAGATCATATTCAGAATGGTTGAAGTTGTCTCGTTCTTAGGTTTACATTTTGAAAAGTTATTCTGTAAATGGTGTCTGGTGCCAGCTTCTTAATGGAAAATAAGTGGATTTTTAAGAAATGGATTTATGGTAACATTTTTAAAATGATATCTATCATGTGTCAGACGAAAATGCATGCATCTCCTGGTGACTCATTAAGGGTAAATGACTTATCTCCCGTATTTGAGTATTTGATGCTCCAATCTAGATCCCTTTTCTGAAATAAAATCTAGGTAGATTAGATCGCCTCAATGCATTTCTCTTTGAATGTACTGAAATAAAATTCTCAGCCATGAATCCTTACGAACAAGCCAGCAGGTTGAAAATAAAATGATCTGAATAACAGAATCATAAAATTGCTATTGGTGGAAAGAGCTTCGTTGAGCGTGTATTTTATGCCCGTGAATTGAAGTGGGTCGTATTAAACTTCCCCTTCATACAACCTCAGTTGTATTAACACAAAGGAATATACAACCTCAGTGCCTCGCAGACACTTTAAATCGTTTGAATCATCCCTATTTCCTTTTCCTAATGCGCTCTCCTCATCCCCTCCCTTCCTTCCTCAGTAACTCCCCTCTAGGCATCTCTAGAGATGATCAGAGCTTTACAAGGAAGAGCAGAGCGCGAAAGGCAGCATAGTATGGTGGGAATAACCCCAAAGCAGAACACCCAGACCTGGGTTCCAGTTTTGACTCCTGCATTTCCAAACCCCACGCGCTGGGACCAATGACTTACCCTTATTGCATTTCAGTTTTTCTCCCTGTAGTGTTGTTTTGAAGATAAGCAGCAATATGTAAAAAGCATCTGTCCTCGGTCCTATGCTTAAAAACTAGTAGTTATGATAAAGGAGAAACATGTACGTTTTTAAAATAGCACTGACAAAACAAAGAATGCAGCACAGATGTTTGTGGGGTGCACAAAAAAGGAGGCAACTGAATTCTATTAGGCCTCGATAGCCAGGGCACGCACTTCCCAGTTACATGCCATTCATGTAACTGATGCTTTTTATACTCTATCGAGATGGGGTGACCAGGAGCAAAGCCTCAAAGGTTTTGGCTCCAAAATAGGTCAAAATCTACTCCATTTCTCAGTGCTAATGAAAACAATAAAAGCTATTGGCTTACTCAAACATCTCCCTTCAGAAATGATAGAGGATAAATAGGCCAAGAGTGAGTGATTTCATGAAATTCTTCAAGAATATACTGGAAACCAGCCTGAAGCAGGGAAGTATTTACGTAGACAGATGAAAAACTGCCCCAGCTGACCGGCTCTTCTGCCATTAAGCTGTCCATAAAGCAATGGTCTGAGCATTCTGCAAACAAGCCAATTTTATGGGGGGCAAAGGGTGTGCTGGGCCCAGTATCAGGGCCCCAAGGCATCGGTGCTGGGGGATAGTCAAAGTGGTTTTACCTTCTGCCACACAGGTGCAGGTCCCAAATGATTAGAGATGCTGGCTTCATTTCGCATGTTTCTTTGTAGGTGAAGACTGTTTATGATTCATTTCTTCACTAAGGGCTTAACAAATACTTTACACCTCCACTTATTGATGACAAAGTTTCAGTGAAGCTGTTCTGGTTGGCCTCAAGCCCCGACATGTTTTCTACTCAAGAATCATCAGGTTCCAGTCACGAGCTCCCTGTGGCTACCTCGGGGGTTTGTAACTTTCAGTTATTCAGCACAGACACCCCTTGCAAGTCACCCTGTCCGGTATGAGCTTTATGTGATTAGCCCTTCAGTGGACACTAACCCCTAACCTGCAGGTGGCTCCATGGCCAACAGTCTGTATCAACTTTATAAAAAGATTGATTCCTGCAGAGTAAGTGTGAGTATTGTGATAACCTTACAATTCTGTGGGGATAGTTACAGCCCAACACAACTGAGCGGTCCAGGAGTTCACAGTTACTACTGCAGCGCGAATATCTCCAGTCTAACAAAAGTAGAGTGAGTACCTTCTATAACGACGACAACCTGTCCTGCTAACCCTGGGCCTCAGGTTCCGAAAGAGTCTACCAGGACAAAATGTTTAGAATGAAATTTAGAAATTTTCTTTGTGTCAATTGACAAACACGCATGATATATCGATTATTTGAGAATGTCTGAATAAACACTGTAAAATCAAAGTGTAACACGTTTTAATATTACCTGAAACATTTTTATTTATTTATTTATTTTTATTTATATATTTTTTTGCAGTTTTTGGCCGGGGCTGGGTTTGAACCCACCACCTCTGGCATATGGGACTGGCTCTCTACTCCTTTGAGCCACAGGCACTGCCATGAGACATTTTTATATATACATATTTTATATGTATATACATGTACATAGTCAAAGCAATCAATAATAACTATCTTAGTTCTGATATCAGGTTCTAATCTCTAACAATTCATTAAAAATCTTGATAACATATTCTTCTTTGCAAAGTATCTCAAGAATGGAAGGAAAAGTATCCAATGTACTCAGCCCTAATATAGAGCTAATTTATAGCTTTCATATGAAGGCTAAAACCCAATTATAGCACAAGAATACAGGGAAAAGGGAAAGTGAGTGGTGGGGAGGGAGGAGGATGGGTGAAGGGAGGGCAATTAGTGGGATCACACCTACGGTGCATCTTAGTAGGGTACTGGTGAAACTTATTAAATGTAGAGTATCAATGTCTTTATATAGTGATTAAGAAAATGCTATGAAGGCTATCTCTCACAGTATGATCAAACTGTTTCTGATTGTATATGAAGCACATTCTGCCCTATGATTTCA
>CAUYRH010048429.1:0-11077 GCA_963574655.1 Perodicticus potto | reverse complement strand
ATCTCTCTCCCCACTTGAAATCTCTCCCTCTACCAGGAGCTTTGGTGTTTTCTGTATTCTTTTCTGTAAATCAATTCTGTCTTACCACGGAGGGGTTGGGGGGGAAATAATGTAATGAAGAATAATAAAATACATATATTTATCCTAAAAAAAAAAATTCTGCCTTTCACTCTTTTCCTCTGTCAGTTTCCTGTTAACCGATTAGTTTTCCATACAATTTTTGCTGCTATGCTTGACTAGTGAAAAAGGGACTAGTTAGACTAGCTCTGACCTTTCCCTCTGAGATCACCAAGATATAATAACACAAGTTGCTCACTGATCAAGTCCGAAAAGTCAATTTAAAAAACAAAAACAAAGACTTCTGTGCTCCTTAGCATGATTTTCCCCTCAATATTCAAGGCCCAGCCACCTTGATCTGTGTGACATTCTTGTATCTAATATGACACAATACCCTGTACAAGCACAGATATGGGCACAACCCAAAGATATGAAGGAGGTAAGTGGCAGAAGAAATGCTTTAGAATGTAGTCTACCATGTCAACAGCCAAGAGATGCAGACATCAGAGAGCCCTAGACTTAGTTTACCATGGTCTCAAGCCAGTTCTACTGCTAGAGAAGCCCTAACAAGTTTAACGCACTAATTGTTACCTGAGTTGTATTTAACTCACAGTAGTTTTAAGCCCAGGGCCTCCCAAGCATGTAGAACTGCTGGAGAGGTGGGAAAGTCCGTAGCCCGTCTGTGTGCTGTGAAATCTCTGCTCGTTGTCTTTGCTATCCATTAGCATGGCTCACTCACACCCTGTTGACCCGCTTCAGCTACCCACATAAGCTTCAGTTGCCCATCACATGTGCTAGACTGAGTTCTGCAATCACCATAACTTCCAATTGCCCATTTCCCCTTGAATGTTTGTTTGCCTGGTGACTACCTGAATGAAATCAATATGATAGCACGCCTTGATGTGACAGTGTTGCACATGCTTAGGGCATATGACTCAGAGGTCCTCATTCAAGATCACGCAAGGTCCACTCTAGATAAAAGTAAATACTTGTGGAATCACAAAAGACTCAATTCTCAGAAACAAATTCAGTAAGTACGCCATGAGTCATATATAACTCACATGGTATGCAGTGTAAAAACTGATCCTAACACCCTGTCAGATGCATATAACTCACATATAGAAGCAATAAAAACTAACAAATATTTCATGAAATTAGAAAGGATCATTTTGTTTTCAAAGCTTACATCTTTATAATAAAACACCCTGGCCTCAAGAAAAAATTTTTTTACTAGTGTGGCCATGTGTTAATTGATGGACATAATGGATATACACAGTGATATCTACTTACAAGGACTTTTGAGAATTAAATTAGATCAGCCATGTAAAACATTAGCATAGTAAGTGCGTAATAAATGTTAGCTATTATTGACTTTATAATCATCAATATTATCACATAACTAAGTGGTGAAAACCATTAATCAATAATTTGCCAAGATAGGAATCCAGAAAGAGAAATTAAAAATTTCTGCTAAGTTTGGAAACATGGTGACACACAAACATTTAAAGATGGGGAAAAGAAGGAAGGATGAACACTGAGGGATGGGGCAATGCAGTATTTTTCAATGCAGTGTTTATTTTTCACAGTATAATATGATTTTAAAATCATAACCTAGTATGCAGTACTTCTTTGTTAATATTTAGAGATTTGTGAGGCTTAGGAAAGTATTCTACAACAAATAAATTGTTTTTTAACATCATAGAAAGAAGAACCTGAAAGTCCTCAGGGAGAAAACAAAATTGTACAAAAGAGGTGGTCCTAACAGTCCTAATTAGGACTGCAGTTTGGAATGAAAGAATCATTCAAGTTGCTCCCGAAAATCCCCTAAAAACCAAAGCTGAATGGGGACCATCACCAAGGACTGCATAGTCATTAGAGAGGCTAATGACTTCTAGGAGGGCACAAACCAATCCCCCTGGCAAAATCTTTGCATCTTTCCTATGAAGCACATCTCCTAACCCAGTCTTCATCTCTTCAATTCTAGCCTTTCTTGTGCTTCTGGTAAAGTAGTAACAAGGGGAGAATATAAAGGCCACAGATGATTGGTGGAGGCAGGAAGGTATCAGGAAACCACTTATCATTGGTGTCTGAAAGGCTGGAAATTTAACCCAGTCCACAGTTTCACAAAGCTGTCAGAGGGCACATGGAGACCGCTTCCTTGAAAGCAGTACAAGAGAAAGATCTAAGGAAAAGACAAGGGACCCTAGGATCCATGGATTTGTAATCTTTCTACTTGAATCTGAGTACTAGCATCAAAATCGACCCAATTACTCAGTCAACAGGCATTTGATGAATTCCTACTACAGATAAGAAACAGCAAAACATTTTCTTAAGATGTGACCTCTGTCCTCATGAACATTTTCAACACACAAGGGAGTATTTGCATGTGTCAAATCCAAAGCTATTTGGAAGAAAACCAGGCATTCCTTTAAAATCAGACTTCCTTTCAAACAGAGTTTATGATTTACTCTGCGATGGACTGTGTTCAGGGCAGATACATAACCATATTCTGGCAACAAGCAGCATATGGGCCCTGCCTACACTGAAGGCTGGGGAGAGAACAAAGGCATTAAAAAGTGGTGATCCTTTCACTATATCTTCTACCTCATGAGCTTATTGCTTCCTTGAATAATTTTTTTCAAAGTCCTAACAACTTAACAACTATTATTCAATTATTTAAACTTAATACTTTATTTAAAATGCCACTTTTAAAAACTATGCCCAACTAGAATTCCTAGAACTCTTAAAATATTCCTAGGAATAGTTACAGTTTTGATTCTCAGACACAGATGCACAGAGATAACAGAAACAGACACACATATGTATAGTCATATACATATATATTCATGCATACATACACATACACACACAACCGCACACCCTGTGTACGTATGTGACTATTAATAAATGCGTAATACATAAAGACATATTAGAAAAGCATTTTGCTAAGTTACAAAGAAAGATGGCTTAGATAGAACTAGTTTCTTCTCCCTTTTTCTAAATATTTAAAGTCAAATGCAGGCCGGGCACAGTAACTCACACCTGTAATCCTAGCACTCTGGGAGGCCAAGGTAGGTGGACTGCTTGAGCTGAGGAGTTTGAGACCAGCCTGAGCAAGAATGAGACCCAGTCTCTAAAAATAGCCAGGTATTGTGGCAGGCACCTGTAGTCTAGGTACTTGGGAGACTGAGGCAAGAGGATTGCCCAAGAGTTTGAGGTTGCTGTGAGCTGTGTTGCCTCGGCACTCTAACCAGGGCGATAAAGTGAGAGACTCTGTCTCAAAAAAAAAAAGAAATCAAATGCAAATTACCTTTATAGAAAGACGTTTCTTTTTTTTCTTTTTCTTTTTTTTTGAGACAGTCTTATTATGTTTCCCCTCAATAGAGTTCACAGTTCACAACAACCTCAAACTCTTGGGCTTAAGTGATTCTCTTGCCTCAGCTTCCCAAGTAGCTGGGACTACAGGTGCCCACCAGAATGCCCAGCAATTTTTTTGTTGCAGTTGTCATGTTGTTTAGCAGGCCGGGGCCTGGTCCGAACCTGCCAGCTTTGGTGTATGTGACTGGTGCCCTAACCACCGAGCGACGGGCGCCGAGCCAGAAAGAAGTTTCTTTTCAGAAGAAAGAAGTGTCTTGTACAATACAAGGCACTTACCCCAAACTTCAACCAAGTTTTCACTAGAGTATTAAAATGATGTTTACATATTTATACTTTTGATGGAAGAAATTGTGTGTATTCTTTTTCACCAGATACATGGTAACCATACTAGTAGCCTATGGAGCCTAGACCAACCCTAAACTTAATTGCATTTGCTGACTTTGAGAATCTCTCTGAAATTCCTACTTGTAAATCTGCACAGCATTACTAACACAGGCTGGTCTGTTGGGACGGGAATTACACTGGCACTAATAATGACGACCGCCACTTCTCAGTCCCTCGACATGTGCCAGGCACCGTGCACGCATCATCTCATGCAATACGTGCAGTATCAGCTAAGTGCAAAACACAAGATGTATTTAAAACAGCACCCCACCATATATTGCCAATTTAAGTTAAATAATCAAATATATTATGGATGTGCATTTCTTTTTTTTTTTTTTTTTGTAGAGACAGAGTCTCACTTTGTCACCCTCGGTAGAGTGCTGTGGAGTCATAGCTCACAGCAACCTCCAGCTCCTGGGCTTAGGAGATTCTCTTGCCTCAGCCTCCCAGGTAGCTGGGACTACAGGCGCCCGCTACAATACCCGGCTATTTTTTGATGCAGTTTGGCCGGGCCGGGTTTGAACCCACCACCCTCGGTATATGGGGCCGGTGCCCTACTCACTGAGCCACAGGCACCACCCGGTTGTGCATTTCTTATCTGAAATACTTGGGACTAGAAATGTTCCAGATTTGGGACTTTTTCAGATTTTGGAGTATTTGCATCATGTATCCTTATTGGTTCAACATCTCTAATCCAAAACCCAAAATGCCCCAGTGAGCATTTCTTATAAGTGTCCTGTTGGTGCTCAAAAAGTTTCAGATTTCAGAAGTATTTCAGATTTTGAATTTTCAGATTAGGGACACTCAACCTGTAAAAACAGTTAGAGATATATAGAGATATTTGAGAACCTTCACAAATTCAGACATACACTAAAAGTAACTCCAGAAATTATTTTGAATGTTGGACTGACTAGCTTTTCTTTTCCATTCAACTTTCTTTTACCATTTGAAGTATGGCTTATTATAAGACTGTTTGGAAACATATACTAGCACTTTGTTTGAGGTGCCTTTAAATCTGTAAGTTAGATAATGTCTACTTGGATATTTTCCTGTGTCAAATGTGGCTGAAGCTAAAATCACTCATCTTTGGTGAAGCTTGATGAAAAGGATGTAGATAAAATCCTCAATCCATTGAAAATATAGTCTTAAGTATTAAAATAATGGTCTTGTAACTGAAAATGATAGTTGTTACACTGGCAATTAAATATCATCATTAGCCTGGCACCATTAGTTACACCTATTATCCTGACACTTTGGGAGGTTGGCAGTGAAACCGCCCTTTACAAATCAATCAATAAAGGGGTAAAAGGCGAGAACAGGGGTAAGTGCCTAAAACTCTGAGAAGGCACAGGCCCAGCCAAAAACAATGATAATCAGCCACAGTCCCCTCATTTGATAATAACTGGTCACTGTCCCTTTGTTTGCCTCTCTGTAATTGGTACTCTGCAGTACATAGCTGGTTGTTATAAAAACTCCTAACTTGCTCCATAGATAACATCACTTTTTGAAAGGTAGTTTCTGAGATATCTTCCAGGCCCTGTACTCTGATAGAAGAGCTGACCCATCTAGACCTGTGGCCCATACTAAGGAAATGATTTAAGAGGTCTTGGGACAACCCCCCCCATCCCAAGAACCGAATTGTAGAAAAGTCAATTTCTACACCCCTATTGTTCCACCCTGAACCCAGACAATTAGCAGACCCAACTGCCTAGGTTTCTGCCTCGCAAAATGTCTAAAAATGCTTTCTCCCTAATTTTTAGGAAGATGGATTTGAGAAATTCCTGCCATCCCCCCGCTTGGCACCTGTGATATTAAACTCTTTCTCTGCTGTAAACCACGCTGTCTCAGTGTATTGGCTTCCTCTGGAGCATCAGGAAATCACGTAACAGAGGGAGGATCACTTGAGGCCAGAAGTTCGAAACTATCCTGAGCAACATAGTGAGACCCCATGTCTACAGAAAAATAGAAAAAAAATTAGCCAGGTGTGGTGTCATGTGCCTATAGTCTCAGCTACCCAAGAGGCTAAGGCAGGAGGCTGCTGAAGTCCAGGAATTGGAGGTTACAGTAGGCTATTACCATGCTACTGCACTCTAGCCCGAGTGACAGAGCGAGAGATCCCATCTCAAAAAAATAAAATATATCACTACAGCTAGCATTTAATGAGCATTCACTCTGTCAGAATAACTGATTTATATTTATTATCCTACCATTTAAAATTTATATTATACCCATTTTACAGCAGAAATGAGAAGTAAAATAATTTATCAAAAAGCAGATAGTAATTAATTAGTAGAGCCAGGATTTGAAAAGATCCACAGACATCAAAGCCCACACTCACTATGTTAAGGTGTCAACAATAAAAACTCCGACTAAGCACGAAACATTTAGGCTACCACTCATACCAAATTAATAAACCCAAGAAATATCCCTCGGCCCCATCCAACTGTTTCCTGTCCTCCATCCCTACACACTCCCAAAAGATAAGTTCACGCAGTTTTCTAAGCGTATATCAAAATTAAAGGGAAACAAAAGTGACATCAACAAAAAATATAAATCCTTCATCATCTTAAAAAATAATATTCTCTAGTGGCATAAAGACTGAAGTATGAATGTTAAAGAATAATGACAGTGTGAAAATATGCACGGCTGTCCATACAATACCTGCCTACTAACCGATAGAGCATCTTAGTTTAAAACAATCAGCCTGTTTTGGAAAACACTTTCAGGTACTATATACATACCAGCGTTAGGAAGGAAAGCAAGCCTGGAAATTAATTAAGAAATGAGTGGTTTTAAGAGCAGTGCTATGAGAAGAACTTTCCAATAAACTTTGTCTCTATACTTACAGGGAAATCTTCCTACAGCTTTCCTTCCCTCATTTACATATCTGTGCAGGCCTATTCTTTTTTATTTTTTTCTTTCAAGCCCCTTTGCCCTTTCAATCATGAAGCATATTACTCCACTGTCAGTGCAAAGCAGTTCCTAACAACAGGGAACCCAGCTGGGATAGGAAGAGGGCAGCGGGCTCATGCATTAACATAATAATCCAACTGTGTTCCCATAGGCCCTAAGGGCAGACAGCATATTAGGTAGGCCTCCTGTGCAGACCCTGGTGGAAGCTGCCTTATCACCTGCCTATCAACCTGTGGCAGCTATAGCTGGCTCAATAGCACCAGCTCCTGCCAAGCAGTGGTGCCCAATTACCTTACTACAAAAGACAGAAATCCATTTTTCTATGTCTGTTTAATGTACTCAGTGCATTTCCTTATTTATGATTTGAATCTACGTTTCTGCATCGTTTCCAGGGGAGTGACTTATTGCCTTTTAACTTTTTAAAGTCTAGTTGTCTAAAGGCCATTCTGCTGCAGTAGGCAGGAATGAGACCAAAATGTGAATTTCAAATATAAGAGCCCAAGCTGGTAAAAAGCTAACTCCTTGGTCACCAATGGTAAAGATTCTTCAATCAACACAGGGGACCAGAGGTGTGGGGAAGATCTGAATGGCAGCCATCACTATTTCCTGGTGGGGACAAAAGTAAGGGGAATTCTCCATCAACGCCTTCCTCAAAGGTAGTTACCTATTCTAATGCAAGCATATCCTTCAACCATACGCCTTTGTGCACACACACACTGATCCCAATGTGGGAAGTGTGTGGATGGATCACTACAATCAGCTGAAAGCATAAACAATCATAAAAGATACTACAAAAATTATTTTTAACTCAAATTATTATTGAAGACTCTTAAAAAAAATGCTGACCCATGGTATGCTTTTTACTGTTTGCATGTATAACACGCATGTTTTATCTTAATGCTGCTCAGTTCCTGGAATCTTTGATCTATGTGTGATTTTCTTTCTGTGCTGTCATACATATCAAATAAAAAAAACCCAAAGGTATCTTCCACTAAAAAGGTATATTTAGAACATGTTACACAAGATCAGCTTTAAAACACCCTATCAGATGTTTGAAATCATAATTCACTTCAGTAAATTAAATACAGTAGTTTCATTCCTTGAAATTTCCCTTTAAAAAGAAGGGGCATAATTTGATATTTAATATGGAAAAAACTGCTTTTAGAAGTATTCTAAATAATGTTATTTAAAAGAACATGAGACTCCCATTTTGGCTAGGGAAACATTGTCTACTGATCAGGTATTTCCGGAAAAAAAAAAATATGAGTTTCTGAAAATGTTACATTTAGTCTTTTATGGGTATTTTAATAACAAAATGAATCTTCCAGTCAATTGAAAGTGCATTTATATAACATTTCTATGAATTTTAAATGTTAGGAAACTAACACTATTACTTAAGGCAAAACAACTTGATATATTTTATGTACTTTGTAATAATTAAGCAAAAATTAAATTTCAAGAGCCGTACCTACACGTGGCACTGACTGTCATCGGCACAATTACTTCGGTTACCTTAGCATGTACAGTTTTTGCAATATGTTGTAACAGACAACAGTGACAATTCAGCAACTTGTCAGTTCTTTAGATTACTTCCTTACATATCAGAGAGGGTTTTATATAAGGTAAATACCCTCATCATGAAGATATTTGTTTGCTCTTTACCAAACAACCTGGGGAAAATTCAAAGACAGAGAGAAAACAAAAAAAAAAAAAAGAATGTTTTCTTTGGTGGGCAAATCCTGAGCTATTTAATATACCATAGTATGTTACAGGTTGATGGAAGTATAAAGACAAAATACGGAACTCCATTATACATACATACTTATATATGTGTTAACAAAATTATACACATCCCCTTCTTGATCTTTTGGGGATTCTAGGAGATCTTTATTCTTCAAAAATTCTTATATTTTGACAAAATGTAATGCATCTTCTACATCATTAAATACAAAAATTTGATTTCCAATTAAAAAACAATAAACAACAGCCATGTGGTGACAGGATAAATAGACTTTACCACTTGGATTCCTTAAAGCGGGATGCTTCCACTCTAGGGTAAACAAAGAAAAGCATGCATATGAAATGGAAATAGCCATCCCATTAGCAAGAACTTGATTTTAATTTAAATACCAACTTATGCAGCTAGTAATTTGGTCTGTAAAGGATGATAGAAAGGTAATAAGGACAGAGCTGCATTATTTCTAACATTAGCAATTCAACTTTGGATGAGCTTAAAGTTTTAAAAACACGGAAAGCAAAGATAAATGAAGGAAAATATTATTTAAAATTTTAAGTGGGAGTAAATATAAAAAGTCATGTGAAATAATGTTTAAGTGTGAGACAATAATTTTAAAATCTGCTCCCACTACCCTGCAAGCAGTTTCCATAAGCTGTACATGCCTATATTTGAAATAAGCCGCATCTTCATTTTTATTCTACAACTACAGCATTCCTTTCCCTCTGGAGAATTACCTAGAAAGGACCCTCCTCTCCCCAGTGAAAACCATTTGATCTGAAGGACTTTACTCAAGTTAATTTGGTAGTGTAGATGTGGCTTCAGAGAGGGTTCGGAGCTAGTATATTTTGACATTTCTGCCAAGGATAAGATTAAGTATGAAATATCGAAATTTCATGTTAAAATAGATGCTATTTTACTTTGTTTCCTCCTGAATAGCCCTTCAGCTGTTGAGGCACATACATTTTTTCCCCAGGCAAAATCCCCAGGCTAAAATAACTGAGCCTCATATCTTTAGGAAACCCAGCTTCCCAAACATTATTCCTAGGTATCTGATTATCTATCAGCTGTAATTTATTTCATATGTAACCATGTAAATCTTATTCAAAAAAAAAGAAACCACTTAAAACATTTCTCATCTGTCAACTGTTTATATTTGGATACCATTGGTGATAATACTTAATTTTATATTATTTCTTTTTAAAATGTTGATCTTTATTGTAGAAATTAAGTTAGAAGTCATAAGGATTCAAGAACTGACCACTTTTGCCCCCAAAACATAACTCTCCTATCAGGCTGACCTCTCCAACAGCATGCTACTCCACATTCGGCATTGGGGAAAGGACCCTCCCATCTGTCAAAATCTACTCCTATCACTTTGCCACTTCAGCCTTTTAGGGAACTTAATTGTCAAAGACCACCATTCTAAATAGTAACAGATGCTCCAAAGCTATTACTCCAAATCTCTGGTGAAGATAGATATAACTGTGAATTGAAACTAGAGAAATTCATCAAATAAGTGAAGAAGTAAATAAATTAAAAAAAAAAATCTTTCAGACTATCACAGACAGATTAAAAAGAAAGTTTTAAGATTGTACTCAACCCCCCAAAATTAACAGAAATTAAAATTCATATTAAATTATCACATTCCAACAAAGCCAAATGGACTTACATTGCAAGCATTTTTATTTAGCATATATTCTATCACAAAAAGTTTATAGATTATTATCTCAACACCCACTCAAGTACTAAATTACTACTTATTAAGTTACTAAAAGAATTTTAGAAAGAGATCTTAAAATTTAGCTCTTATTTCACCTCCCTGAAAAACTACACATAAACAGAATTAAAGAACTAAAGATGAAAAAAAGGAGAAGAAAAGAGAGTGCAGAGGAGGAGGCAAAGTAAAAAGACATCTGTGAATGAGGAAGGTGGAGGGAGCAAATAGAGCAGGAACTAGAAAATATTCTACTTCCTTAAGATTGATAATATCTATGTTTGAAGCATAATTGAACATGGTATATGGTATTGATACACCATACAAGGAGAAGATAGAGCAACAGCAGTAATGTCTGGGGGACAAGGGGGTAAGAATAGGGCCAATGGACAGTGATGCAACTCAAGACAAATATAATAAGAAGAGGGTCAGGCATGGTGGCTTATGCCTGTAACGCTAGCACTCTGGGAGGCTGAGGTGGGTGGACAGCCTGAGCTCACAAATTCGAGACCAGCTTGAGCAAGAGAAGAGCGATATCCTTCCTGTCTCTAAAAATAGACAGGTGTGGTGGCAGGCACCTATAATCCCAGCCACTATAGGGAGGCTGAGGCAAGAGAATCACTTGAGCCCAGGAGTTTTGATGCAGGACAAGGCAGCTCTACAACCGCTGCCTTGGCCCTGGCAGCGCTGATGCTGTGGCGGATGGAGAAACCAGCTTGTGAAAGGGCCGAACCTGTGTGGAAGACACTGGAGCCTTGCTGTCTGCTCCACGTGCAAATCTGATTGGTCAATACCATGTCAGTCTCAAGGGCCCGGGTCTTCATTGGACAGCTGGCTGTAACTGATGAAGACCCGCCCCTAAGAAGCTCCAACAAAACAAGTCCCTGGGACGA